>JANHGB010027448.1:0-17283 GCA_026283785.1 Coracopsis vasa | reverse complement strand
TTTTCAGCAGTAACAACACTACTTTTATCTTGCTTTGGATGTCTGAGACCCTTTACAACTAAGTGTGAAGGCAAAAAACTTCCTCGCAGATTCCCCTTAATTCATGACTAGAAAGGGACTATGTAAATGTAGCTGTCTAAAAGGTTTAGCATCTCAAAAGCTAAAATGTTCCCAAATCTGCCATCTTTTGTTTATGAAACATTCCCAATTATCATAGTATTAAACATGTTCTCCATTGCCCTAAACATGTTCTGATAACATGCTAAACCTTACTTAAAAGCTATCAGTAGGAATCAAAATGCCTACAGCCACTTACAAGGTCCTGTCAGTTCAAATTGGTTCAAAAATGGATTAATCCTGACAGACTTTGTGGTGACTAAGTTATCATTGTCTTTCCACAACCACTTTAAAATGGAGTAAGCTGCATTGTCTACTTTGTCTCATTTAATGGAGAGATAATTGAGAGCTCGTGGTTACTGTGCATCTGATTTGTTCTGGTAGGTGATCAAATAAGGCACCAGTATTGTATTAATGCTCACAGAATAAAGACTTAAAAATAAATCTGGTTTGTTATGTTCTGAAAACTTTCATGGTTTTGTCTAATCTGGTGGTGAAAAATTTTCTGTAGTCCTTCATTAGTTTGCATCTCTGTTAGTGCAGCTTCACCATTATATTGTCATACACATGTATCTCCTCTTTTTCAAGAGCTTGGTCCAAACCGATGCTACAAAAATGTATTTATTTGAAAACAGTATTATGATACTTGATTTTAAGAGCCATACAGTTCTAAATGATGGTCATTATTCTTCTTCTCTATTTAAAATATTTTGTATATCATACCCATAGAGCTGCTGCACCTCTATTTTATTCCTGTAGTGCTATGAACTTCTGACGTGCTGTATAATTACCAAATATTTTAATTCAACTACATACATACATAACAATTTCATTGAAAGAAATGCAGAATAGATATACTGTGCAAGTGGTTGTATAGTTGTGTGCATGTTTCTCCAAATTAACTTTTTTCTTTTTCCTCCTGCTTCAACAGAAATTGCCCAAGTTATTGCCTCTTACACAGCAACAGGTCCAGAACAGCTTACTCTTGCTCCTGGTCAGTTGATTCTTATCAGAAAGAAGAATCCAGGTGGCTGGTGGGAAGGAGAGCTCCAAGTTAGTTACTGTTTTTTTGAAATAAACTTCCATGTAAAAAAATTTGTAATTTTTTTAATAGCTCAAAATGATGAATGCATCAATGATAAATCATTTTTAAAATGTTCTGCAAATAAGCATTTACAAATAAAATGCCTGTACAAAAATATGCATACATTCCAGTTCCTTGAACTTGGAATAACTCTGGGGGGCAGCAGGAGGAAGCCAGTGTGCCTCATTGTAAGTCAAGGACATCCATCACAGAATCAGACCCGACCTGCAGTCTACTCCCTTGTACATTTTCTCGAAGGGCCTTCAGACATTAGAAATAAGGGTATTTTAGGGCATATTTTTGGCTGCTTTTGAATCCTGCCAGTCTTGTGTCAGTAGCCCAGAGCAAAAAAGCAGCTGCCATGTCAGGTAGTGGGGAAAGCCAGCTAGGCAACAGGAGTGTATGGGACTATTGGGTTAAGTATAAGGGTCTATTTGTATGTCCTTTTCCAGCAGTGCCCATGCATATCATGTGCATTTGGATCAGCCGATACCCGTGTGCACTGTGAAAGCAAAAGAATACTGGGTGCACAGTCCTGAATGTCTTCGTAAGAAGCTTTCTAAATTGCTGCCGCCAAAAGTTTGGCTATCCTTTTTGTTGAGAGATTGAGAAGTATTTTACAGCAGTGGTTTTGTAAGATGGCCACCACTTTTTCAGGCTGCTTAATGAACGTGACAGCATAGAATACCAGACTAATGGCCCCGACTCAGCAACAGCTCCATTTAATGTAGAAGAGTGAAAAGAATGGTGTCTGGTGCAAGCATCAGATAGGAGAGAGCTTTACTGTTGTATTAGAACATAGTAAATAGTGAAATATTTTAAAGTGGCAGGCTTTTTAGAAGTGTATGTACAGTTCAGTTTCAGCCTCAAGTAAATTTTGGTTATACTTGTCTCACATGTTAGAGCGAAGGTAAAGTAAGGCAAATGGGTTAAGCATTACATTGCCGGGTTTAATGCAATCATCCAGAATATATTGAAATGAATAGACAGACTTCATATCAAGTGCTTTCTTTTTCAGTAAAGACAAAGAGAGGAAAGGAAATTGTTAAAGAATAGGATATGTTAGATTACTTGTTTCACTAATATTATGATATATTTTGTTTTTTAAGGAGAAATTCTACATGACAAAAATGCCACCCTTATTCTAACAATACAAAAAAAAGAGAATAAATAAAGTTATTTGTAACACAGATTTAATAGTTTTAAAAGCAGAGATTTGATTCAAAATTTTAGAATGACCTTGCTTACAGTAAAGATTTTTCTTCTGATTTTATTTGCAATGAACAGTGCAGTTGGTGAAATAACAGGATGTTTCTGTCAAATTCGTATCCTGCTTTGTTGACACAAGCTTTTTCATACTGGATCAGACCTGCAGTTCATCTGTCCCAACATCCTGTCTTTGACAGTGACAAATTGCAGCTGCCTTACACACTGTAGAGTGCTGCTGTAGGCCAGGTGTATGGTAACCTGCTGCTCCCTCAGTACACACATGAACCACACACACTAATACATATGTGCACCACATGTTCATACTGATGTTCTCTGATTAGATAGGCATGAGAACATCTGGCGTACTTTCCAAAACCTTAACGTCTGTTAATTAGGATCATTCGGACAGTGTCTATCCATATGTATTTGTAGTTGCCAAAGCTTAATTTTTGTTTGATTGGAATCTGGCTTTGGGATTTTGTATTTGAATCCAAACTTTTCCCTTTTTTTTTTTTGCCATAATGTTTTGCTGTTCTTCTAGCACTTGATTAATGTGACACATGTTTATACTCTTGTCTGTTGTTTGGGCAGGAGAGACTATTCGTTTAGATACTGTTTCTTTAAAAGGAAATAGGTGATTTCATTTCTTAATCTCTACTTAAACTATCACAAACTAGGTATCTATTTAAATGCATTTTTTTGGATAATGAAAAGGCATTTAAGTGCTGCCACTGAATGCAATAGCGAGCCTAATATTCTAGAGCTTTGGTTTAAACAGAATCAGGAAAAATCTTTCAAAAGAATCAGGGTTGTAGTATTCATTCTAAAACACACAAAGTAGGAATACTCTTAAGTGAAAAATCACTCAAATTAGTAGAAAATAACTTCTGGTTATATGTTATAATCTTTTGCTTATATATTATGAAAGCTTAGTTAATGAACAGAAGCATCATATCATTGAAACTGTTGCCACAAAAATAGCTGACTTTTTCCTTATAAAACGCATTTTTCTTATTCTAAAGTAATCATTGTGACTGCAAGTAGTTAAAATACTGGCTTAATTACCTTGTCTAAGGATCTATTGATATGCTTAATCTTCTTAAAAGAATTATTTTTTTTTTACTAGGCAAGAGGGAAAAAACGGCAGATAGGATGGTTCCCTGCTAATTATGTAAAACTTCTGAGCCCTGGTACCAGTAAAACTACACCAACCGAGCTACCTAAATCAACAGCATTACCTTCAGGTAAGCAGTACAGTTGCATTAACAAATTTGCTTTTGTAATGCGTGTCATTTACAATAGGACTTCTAAAAATAATTATGGGCATTTAGAAGGATATTTAGTATC
Source organism: Coracopsis vasa (assembly GCA_026283785.1). Lineage (NCBI taxonomy): Eukaryota > Metazoa > Chordata > Aves > Psittaciformes > Psittacidae > Coracopsis > Coracopsis vasa. Next base: position 13,526 of record JANHGB010027448.1, on the reverse strand, counting down.
TGTTATACTAGTCATTTTGGTTAAACTCTTTTTATTTTTCTTTTAAGTGAGAAAACCACACGTTTGGTCTGTGTATTTATAGTGGTGGCTCCTCAGGCATGAACTATTGAGTGCTAAAAAGCCATCTGTGACATTACATCTTAGAGCATTCAAATTATCAGTCCTATTTCTTGGCACTAATTGTAGTAAAGAAGTTTTTAAAGGTTCAGGGTGATCTGTGGGCTTAGCAGGTGAGGCCTCTCTCTTTTAGAACCTTTCATTTTTCCTAAAAGTGAAGTGGAAGAAAACCACTTAAATGAAGATGTAGATTCTTGTCCTGTATAGCTACCTATTTTAAGGTTTTTGAAAGGACTTAAGAGTGATAGATGATTATATTTTTAAAGCTGTTTGTTACAGCTTCACCACAGGTAATGTAAAACAGTCCTATCAGTCTAATGCAAAGTATAAAGGCAGGCAGAAGCCTGAGAACAAAAAGTTCATTCCTTGTCACTGTTTCAGTCTTGAGCCATTTTGGGTTTGTGAGTAAACTAAGGAAAGAGGATTCTTGTCAGTCGACATGTAGGATGGACATATTTTCTTCCATAAGCCACTGAAAAGACTTGACATAGTTTTCTATTATTTGTTCAGATTTAGTTCGGGCTGCAGGGGGCAAAAGCTTGCTGCTTCCCAAGGCCGAGTTTTGACTGTCTATCATTAAAATGAAACAAATATTTCATAATGAAAAATGGTAGTGAGCATAATTTTTTCCTTTAAATATGTAGGAAAAATTATCATGTAGTTATGAAACTAGAATCAAATACTGAGGTATTAGTTTCATGTGTCATTGGGATAAATAAAAGTGCCGTATCAGAGAAGGCAGATGTTATAAGTGGTTGCTAATTGGCTCCTTTGATGGTGGTCATGAACATGTAGAAGATCAGACTTCTCTAAAGACTCATGAGTTTGGGTCCTGCAGTTAAAATGGTAACTCAGTGTTGAGACACATACTTTTACAAGGCAATATGATGGGATTTTTTAATTATTTCAGGTTTGACAGCCTGGAACTTTTCACACATGCTAATAAAACTTTTACAGAATAAACTTTTGAGCACTTTTCTAATTGCCTACAGAACATCAAAAATCTGGATGACATTTAGTTTTATCAAACTTTGTTATAGACCTTTAATTTTGGAGGATAAGAAACTTTTATTTCCATTATGATAAATGGCCTCACTAACTGTGTGGTTAATGTAAGAGGTTAAGAGGTTAATGCTTGACAAGCATCTTTATAGGAATTATGTTAGTGGAGAGGCTTACTATAGCAAAAGACATGGAAAGGCTGAAGAAAACGATCTACAAGGGTTGAATAATCCCCAAGGTGGTACATTATGAAGAGTCTGTGAGTGTGCCATTACAGTCTGGGTTTTAAAGGTAGCAGATCCATCAGAAACTAGTATCATCAAGACCTCTGTTTCTTTTGTCATTTTGCTTTGATGTATATGCTGTCCATCTGCCATACTGTAATGCAGACTGCATGACTTTCACACCTCTTTTTTTTTTTTAATTCTGTTGCATGGATGCTTTTGCTTTATACTTTGAGGTTTCCTTAATTTCCAACTGCTTTGTACATGTTGCTTTCTAAATTTGTATCATGAATGTGTTGTTCCTGATGTTGATAAATTAACTGTTTTACTGATACTTGCAGGTAGTCAGGCACAGAGAAGTTCACAGTATCAGAATAGTAGGGGAAGAGTATCACCTGTTCTGCTTGTTTAAAGAAAGACAACATTATAGATTGTACTGGTTGTAAGTGTCATATGAGAACCTGGATTCCCTCTGCTGTTGCAGCAGGAGTAGTGTTAATCAATAGGCAGTCTTTCTAAAAGGAAACTTTTAGGTGAACAGAAGTGCAGCTCAGAGAAGGTAGGCTATAGCTTGCTTCTGTAGCTAGCAATGGCTTTTGGAGTTCAAGTAAGTGAAGAACTTCCTTGCTGGGAAATAAAAGCTTCCTATATAGGACTAAGGTGAATTCTATGTTTTGTGACCAAGTGTAAATAAGATCAAGGTGAGGTAGGTCACTGCTTCAGGTTCAATTGAGGAGTCGTGTCTCTTCAAGAATTCTCTTAAATGGCCTCCCCAAGTTTTAAGGTGATTCTTCAGATCCCACTGGACTATTTAGATATTCTGATGGTACTGCTGGACCGTGCCAAATTTCATAAAATTCTTTGAAGTAGAAGAGAATAATCTGAATAAAAAATTCATCAAATATGAAGAATTTATTCTTCAAATAAATAAACTCTAGAATGGGTTACAAAAGTGTTAATGTAAATTTTGTATTCAGGTATGGTCCAGCTTAAATTTTTTATTGTTCTTAATATCAGTAATAACCTGTAACAAGAATGCTATAAAAGAGCTTTACAGATCTTTAAAGTGAAATGTAAACATCAATGGTGTTTACAGTCAAGCTTGTGTTAGCACAAACCAGGAGTATACCATAATATACACTCCTTTAGAAATGCTAGTTTATCTCCAGTATGCCAGGGAAATGGACACTTTGGTTGGTTGATGTGCCAGGTGTAACAAATGACAGTGAGTGCCTCTTTCTTTTTTAATTTTGTTTTTTTTCTCCACCACTTTTGCAAGTAACAAAGCTAAACATCGAGAAGTCTGCAGAGTCCTGTTAAAGGATTATGATCTTTGTGAACAGGCACAGAGTGTTAACTAAAAGCAATTGAATAATATTAATTAAAAAAGAGAGGAGCTGTTTGACAAATTTAACTTGCTGGCTGTGTACAAGAATGAAAATAGAAGAAAATTTTAGGTTTAATATAATGGAGACAACCTGACGGCAAGGCTAATTAGAAGTTTTGTGTCTCAAGGCAAAATACCAGAAACCGTGTGACTTGGCACAGAGAAAACATCAGCGATATAGAGGAAGTATTTAAATAAACAGTCCTTCTGTTTTACAGAATTACAAAACCTGCTCTATTATAACTGAATGGAAGCAGCTGTGTTCTGAGAACTTGTCAGATCTGATGAGTTTCACAATAAGTAAACAGAAAGCAGGCTGCTGGATGCAGTCCTGTGGTGCCAGAAGGGCAGCCTAAATCACCTAGGGTGTTTTTTATTTTTCTCATCTTTTTGAAGACCTTTGTGTTCCTAACACCTCAGTGGTACTGTAAGGGTAGCACCATTGCCTTTCTCTTGAATTATAGAGCTGTGTTGAGCATGTGCAGTGCTTAATTAGAAAAGAGGGTGCCTTTTTCAGGCTTAAGGTAGTGGAATTTAACATGTTTCCCAGACTTTTCTGTCCATTGACCAGTTCTGGTGGAAAGGATACTTTTCAGAACAGGTTGGTGAGGATGCGAACAAATTTAGTGCTTTTGTGGGGAAATATACGTATGTATAAATGTTAAAAAAGCAAAGGAGAAGTGTCAATAGAAAGCTAACATCATTGAAGTGTTTGACTTCTTGCTAAAATTTTAAGTTTTTCCAGTCTTCTCCTACTGTTGAGCACTTCCAAACAGAAGTATCTCAAGTATCATTTCAGGCAGGCTACACTGTCCTGTTTGCTCTGCCCTTTCTAGAGTGATCCTTTGCCTTTAAACTGAAAGAGGGTAGATTTAGATTAGACATTAAGAAGTTCTTTACTGTGAGAATGGTGAGACAGTGGAACAGGTTGCCCAGAGAAATTGTAGATGCCCCATCGCTGGAAGTATTCAAGGCCAGGTTGGATGGGGCTTTGAGCAACCTGGTCTAGTGGAAGATGTCCCTGCCTATGGCAGGGGGTTAGAACCAGATGATCTTTAAGGTCCCTTCCAGCCTGAACCTTTCTGTGATTCTGACCCCTCAGTAAGCTGATTGAGAGAGCAATGCTGTTAGGAAACTCTTTTTTTTTTTATAAATCTCTTGAGCCAATTTATTGAGGGCTCAGCTAAGGATCAGAACAGGGGCACAGAAGAGAGCAGCAGGACCATGGCAGGACTGGTTCAGATCAGTGTGACCCCTGTAGTGTTCATAGTTGGTTTATACATAACTTGTGTTTTGCTGAAGCATTACCAGTGCGATAGACCTCTTCCTTTATCTTACAGTGTGCCAAGTAATTGGCATGTATGACTACACCGCACAGAATGACGATGAGCTAGCGTTCAATAAAGGCCAGATTATAAACGTCCTTAACAAGGAAGACCCAGACTGGTGGAAAGGGGAGGTGAATGGACAAGTGGGTCTCTTTCCATCCAACTATGTGAAGCTGACAACAGACATGGACCCAAGCCAGCAATGTAAGTGACCCTCTCTGCTGCCATGCTGTGATTATTTGTATAGTACTTTTAAGATGAAACATGCAGCATTGCTGTGATTCTGCTGTGGTTTGCAGAACTCAAAGCTTCACCACTGCTGCACTTGTCAAAGTCTCTTTGAAGACCTTCTGTAATGCAAACCTTATTTTATGTTTGTTTTATTTTTAGTTCCCATACCCTTTGTAGCATGTTACCCTTTATCATTTTTGCACCATGCTGTTTACATGCCTGACTCATTTTCCTAGCTTGAATTTGCTCATTGTTTTGTTTTGCTTATGTGTTGTTTTCCTCCTTTTTCTAGGAATCATATGTTGTCCATCCCCCACTCAGGCTTGAAAGTCCTCAAAGAGACCCACTATCCCATATCACTGCCCAGAGGGATGATGGGAGATGCAGCCTTGATCATGTGGCTTCCAACATGATCATCTACTGCCTTCTGAGTAGAAGAACACACTGCAGAGCAGTTTACCTCATTTTACATTAGTTGCATGTAATCACAATGTTTGAGTTAATTACCTACAGATATAGACGCAAAATTAAAATGAAACAAAAAAACACAAAAAAATCAAAGGATAGTGGGTCCTTTTGTGGCTTTCACAGTTACCAAACTAATTTTTCCACCTTTGCACAGGTGCTTTTAGTAGTTTTAAAATTATTTTTAAATATATATTTTAGCCTTTTAAAGGAAAAGTATAAATTAAATTTCTTCATTGCAATTTTGTTTGTGCAAAAAGACCCACTATCAAGGAATGCTGCATGTGCTATTAAAATTGTTCCAAATGTCCATAAATTTGAGACTTTATGTACCTTTCTTTTATATTGTTCCCTTGTCCAGTGTTGTCAATATGTCTTTTTTTTTTTTTTTTTCTTTTTTTTTTCTTTTTAATTACAAAAGAACAGAAGGAGTTAAATCAGTTTAAGGAACTTTAAATGTGCCCAATTACAGATAAGGTATTTTTTTGTAGTTATTGTACTGTATGTATCAGGTGTTCCTTGTTGAGTGTGTAATACATTGTGGAGAGAAGAAATTAACTTCCTTCCAATGCAAGAGATATTAACCTTGCATAATGTTGTTATCCCAGTTATGTTAATTTTATTTTGCACATTACTTTTAGCTGCATACAATTAGAAAACACCCTGGTTTGTTTGTCTCAGATGTTCCAATTTTTGCATCTTCTCATCAAAAATCAATAGAATGCTACATTCATGTGGGATTTGAGAATTAACTTCTTTATTTTCATCTTGGTTACATGAAGTTTGATTTCTCATCTTTACTTTCTTATGAATATGGAACAACACATTTTGAACAAGTAATTTTCCTGACAAGAAAGAATGTATAGGAATATATCCCTGCAATTAATTTCCAATGTTTACATTTTTTAAACTAGACTGTGGAATTTATACAAATTAATATTAAATGGAGCTTACAGTCAAGTTTATGTGGTAGATGTGCTGTAGCTAAGCCATGTTTGTCCTTCCAGCATTAGTTACAAACTCTTGATGAAATGCCTGGTGCTGTCAATGCAGAAACCCTCTCTTCCCAATGCCTCAAGCACAATGTAGCTGTTTTACTAATTACTTTACCATTTAGTTATGTTCTGGTTTGTGTATTTCATTATTTCTAAATTTCCTGCTGGCAGCGTTGTAGCGTTTCTAATCCTCCCCGTCTCCCTCCTTCTGACCCGTCATGCGGTGCAAAGAACAAGTGAAGCTCCTTATTCAATTGCACTTCAGTATTTCATCAATATGAATGTAAATTATATAAATATATAAAAACCTGCAGCTTTAACAACTGTAATACAGCCTTTAAAATTAGTTACATGTATAGATAATTAAATTCTTCATATAAAAGATACACTAAAATGTGTTTGTTGTCTTGTTGCTGTGTGCACACAGAATTCACCAAGTGGCGTTAGTGCATGTAATGAATTTACCGCCAGAACAGTCTGAAGCCAACCTGTTCAATTTCAGAATGACACTTGTCTTGTTTCTTTGAATATTATTTCAATATAATTACTCAAATTCGTCATGATTATCTGCAACCTTTTGCACCTTTCTTTCTCTACTCATTGGTTTCTACATGTTACAAATCAGCTGATTTTTTTGACACTATACTAGTAGATGAATTAAGCATTCTTTGTTATTTTACCATGGGTTTACATTGACTTAGGCTCTGTGTTTTATGCCAGAAGCTCTAGTCTTAAAACATGCACAATTGCACAGTGTTTCTTTCTTTTTAGGATAGTATTTAACAGGAACAGATTTTTTCTTTACCACTCTGCCATTAAAAAAAAAATATTAAAAATTGTCTTTATCATAGCCACTTGCTGAAAAATAGGCTGCCTGGTGTGACAGCAATTGAACAGAACGTCAGTGCCTGAGGATGATGTACTCAGATTTTACTCCACTGTTTCAGGATTTTGTGCATTAAAATGTTATTTTAATGAAAGGATCTCTCTATTTTCCCATAATGAGCTGTTGTGTTGAAAGATTTATAATCTGACTAAAAGCGTTTGTCCTAAAGGACATGTTGTTTTTTATGACTTTAGGCCAGAAGCATACTTTCTCTTGCTATTGAAATATTGGCAAAACTTTGGATATAGGGATTCAGATGCTGCTTTTTTTTTCAACATTGCTTCAAGTGAGAAGAAAAATAAAGTTATTGTGATGATCTGCAGGCTACATGTTTTCTAACATGCTTCTTCAAAGTGTTGAGTGATGTCTCCTAAAAGATTTTCAAAATCACAGTGCCCTAAAGCTTCCTGGGGTCAGCTTTCCACTGAAGTGAAAAGAACAGCCTTAAGTCTACAGCTCTCTGTAGAAGACACATACTCACACAAACAAAAACAGAGGTGTATGCTGTGCCAGGACTCCATAGACAGAAAAGTGCTGTGTACTGCTCAACAGAGCAATATCTTCATCAGTCGATTGTTGAGAACAGTTAACTCACAGAAACTTCAAAGCACATTTAAAATGTCCTAGAAAAAGAGATTCAAACCATTGTGGCTTATATTGACATACATTGTTGGAATACCTATAATGTTTATTTACTCAATTATTAAAGTTCTTAAGTGTACTATTATAGCTTGGCATGGTAGTGTTTAATCTTCCTCATAATCAGTGATTTCCCTTGAGTAGCAGGGAACAAGATACTGCGCTTACTGTTTCTTACCTGTTTGGATTTTTGTTTATATATATTTATGAGAAAGGGAGTATGAAAGCAATTAATAAAGAAAATTGATTATTTCCACCAGAAAGAAGAGTTTTCCGGGATTGTGTCTCAATCCAGTTTTGACCCTCTCTTCTCCTTCCTGGTTCATCTGAAAAGATCTTTAACCTCTTAAGGCACAAGTCCTTTCCCAAAGCCGCAGATCGGGACTGCAGCAAGCAAACCTATTTCCAAAAGAACACTTGCCTCCTGTGGGGGAAATGTGCCCACACTCTTGTTTCTTTGGTCCTTGAATTCGTGGCTGTAAAGTCAACAGAAACCCCAGTCAAGGCTGAAACAAGACTTACATAGACAAAAATAAGAAAGCATTCAGATGATTTTTTTATCTCATTTGTATTTTAAACTAACAATAAGAAAAGGGGCAGCCTCATTGCTGTCTAGTCAACTGAACTCATTCTTTACATTAACTCTCATGTGCCAAGTGTGTTTTTCCCTTGCACAGGAGCTGTCACTTGAAGGATGTAAAGGTGACTGGATTTAGAGACCACTCCAAGCAGTGGTGGGGTTTTTGTTCACGGTGTTTCTGTTTACCTTGAAAAGAATTTCTTCTGTATTCAGTTTCTGAGGAAGAATTCCCATAAATGTTCTTTCAGGAAATTTGTTAGTATCAATTCCAATACTTGAAATCTGTCCAAGGCAACTGAGTCTGGACAGAGTGTGTTTATCAAGAACACTTGGCTTTATACTCAGAACCAGTTTTATTTAAATCTCAATTCTTTTGGAACTTCAGTGGTATCTCTTCCAGTCCCTGTGAGCTCACTGAACACATTTGAAAATGGCCTATTACCATAACCTTCCTGTAAGGCAGCAAAATAACTGCATGTTCTTGTTTTAAAGCAGTTCTTTTTAGTTCTGTGTGATTATTGACTCCAACTATTTAACTTCTTGTTCGATAGCTCCTTATATGCACTCCTCTTCTAATCAGACAAGAAATGGCTTATTTTAACTTCTTTTTTTAGACAACTTCAGTAAATCCAGGAGCAACACATCTCAAACATTATTTAATCAGCTGAATTGCAAGCTATGTGCATGCACACAGACAACTGGATAACAAGCTGCTGCTGAGCTAAATAGAGAGCACTAAGGTGAACTTTTGATTCCGAACCCTGAAAGAATGTTTTCAGAAGGTTGTCCTGGATGCAGTTAAAAACGTGAATTATTTTCATAAAGACTTCATTTCCTGCATGTAGACTTTATGGGCTTTTGTACTTGTTGTTTGATAGCTTGCAAAGGAGTACTTAACCATGAATAAGGATTCGTTTTGAGTTATTGCCTATGTGAGGAGAAATTGTGAGTTAACTATCTGGCGTAACCTGGTAACGTTAATAGTACATGTAAACATAATTCTGATACACACAAGTTTCTATAGCTTGTTACAGCAAGTTTCATAGCTGTTTTGCTCCATTCCCCTTTTCATACATCTTAATTTGGTAACTTCTTTAAAAAAATAAACCACAGCCCAAGAAAACCCCCTGTAGTGCTCCTCCTCAGCACAAACATTCAGACTGCAATGTCTGCATTGAGCCAGAAGCTAATTTGAATCAAACCTGTTGCTCTACTTCTGCAACTGTTATGAATCCTGTGGAGCAACATAGAAAAAGAAGTCAGATTTTAGAACAAGCTCTATCTTGTAGAATAGTTTCAATTAAGCATTTTGTGGAAAAGATAGTCGTTAGTGGCTGAAGGGAGAAAGATGTTTATACCTAAGGCAGCTGTTTTACAGCAAGTGGGCACAGAGCTTTTAGCAGGTGTTGGATTCCTTGTGGTGGTGCTTGATCACAGGATTTTGCTGTATTTTCTAGCACAAGCTTTTCATTCATTTCTTTGTGCCATGCCTGCCTTTTTGAGCCTGACCCCTCAGCAGCAGCTGGCCCTAGCAGCAAGAAGGAAGCTCTGTGCCTGTATGCCATTCAGTTCCCAACTTCTGTTTGGTGTGTCCATGTACCAGCTTTCACCCCCCGAGTGCTGATCTAGTGCTGCCAGCTCAGCTGAACAGCTACCAGTGGAGAGCTGTGAACTGGTGACAGTGTGAGCAGAGTGCTAGTGTGAGCTGGACTCAGGTCGGTGTCACAGATAAAGGTTTTCTGTGCTCTGGCCCAGATGGCTGAAAGTGGATTCAGGGGTTTTTCCATCGCATTCAACTCTGCCAAGTGCAGTTTTCTCTGTTGTTTCATTTATTGGAGTAATTCTGGATCCAGATGAGCGTTACAATGAATCTCATTTGATTTCTTCAGTTTCTTTTCTGGGGGGGTGAGAGGAAGACTTGAAGCCAGGAAAGATGATGGCTGGAGGTCTACCCAAGACAGTGAAAAAACTGTTGTTTGGTAAAAGGTTTTAACTTCTAGAATACTGTGTTTAGTAACCACATTTCTGATTCCAAGTAAAGTGCCTGCACAGCATCTTTATTTTTGTGGAAGACAATGTAAAATTAGACTGTGCAGTTCCTTCTGCTTGGATCCATGGCTGATGCTCTTGACTGATTTGCTGTTACTGTACAGTAAGCGATCAGGGGCTCAAGATAAGTGTGGGTCATAATCCCAAGGTGAGACTGAAAGTTACCTGATGTGATATAAACCAGTCCAGAGGTCTGTTAACTCTGCCAATTTGTATTTTTAAATGCATACATGTCCTCACACATAGGATTTTATTCTTCCCAAGCAGATTCTGGAAAGGGAGTGGTAGGCATGTTCTGTTTATTTCTGAAAGGATGTAGTAGGTTTTTTCCCAACTGTTTCACCTGTTGCCTTCCCTTCTTTCCCTTGACTGAATACTGAAATACTATTTTTATTCATAGAAAATAAGGTATTAACCTAAAACACTGCAGAAAGCTTTTGCTATTGCAAAATGAAGATGGTGTTAGTGTATCACAGGTGTGTGTCATTGAGGACTACACTCATGCATGTCCCAAAATTTTAAAAAAAGGAAAATGGAAATTGTTATTAAAGATTCTTGAGTCTCTTGGTTGTGTGTGGATTGGCAGTGGCAATCCCTCCACCTGATAATATCTGGCTGGTACGAGCAGGAGGAGGAGGCATACATGCTGGTATGACTGATCTTGGCAAAAACAAAGTAATGTAAGCATTACTTATTTTGCAAGTTTCCAGACTTGTTTCTTGTTTCTAGATCCTGCGTCCATCCAGAAGGTAACCTTCTGCTCTAACAGTAAATGGACATACTGGTCCACTTGAGAAATTCTAAACATGCTGAAATTGTTGAAATTAGCTGTGAAATAGGATTTTGCAATACAGAAGCTTCAGATGCAGAGATCTGATCACCAGACTCTGCTGTCCTCAGCAAAAGCTTGAGATGGTCTCTCAGTTGAGGGTCCATCCCACAAGATATTTATGGGAAATTGGTGGTTGTACCTGAGGCTAGTTGATAAGAAGACTGAATGGTGAAATGCTGTAATATGACAGTGAAGGAATGCTATCATGGTGTGCTATTCCACCCTGCTTAAGGATTTGAAGGATAACTGTGACATAAGATTTTACTGCTTCTGGTTCCCTACAATAGAACAGATTCCTGTCTACTGTGATCTTGTCATTATGGGCTGGGCCAGCACGAGGTTTACAAGGAAACCTGGCAATTAAATTGTTTAAAAAAAATCTCCCCAAATTAGGCTAAATTAGAAGTTGTGCCCATATCATAAATCAGCAAGTGCCACAACAGAACCTTCTTTCTGAAAAAGCAGCATCTCTTGTCCGTTGCTTTCAAGCTTAGTGCTTAGCTTATAAGAGCCATATTTTCAGGCTGACTTTGTAAGGAAAAGGAACAACATGTTTCCTCTTAGAATGATTACTTTTTCATTTCTAGAATCCCTTAATCCTACAGGTCCTGTGGTGGTAGGAGGTCAAAGCACAGATTTCTAGTTACAGCATTTGTATGTTGGTTCCATAAATCCAGACAGAGTAGCCAGTCTAGTGAGTGTGCAAGTGCCTCTGGTCAGGGTCATAGTGTTACTCAGTCAAAGGGCAGAAAATTGGATATTCACAGTACTGTGAACATTCCAAGTTAGCTATTGTAATTTCTCCATTTCTTTTCTGAGTTTACCAGCTTGTAGCTAAGGATTCAAATTTGGCACTTTCCAGGTGGGATTCAGTGCTCTGCTCTCTCAGAGCAGGAGAGAAATGAAAGAATGGGGCACTCAGTAACTGAAAAGACATATGCCAGCGCATGATTTTAAGTACCTGAATGCATGCATGAGGGTCTATCTGTGTGCTTTAAATTAGAAGCATTAACCAATTCTACACTGAGGTAGCGTTCCGTACCTAACCATAGCAGAGCTTTCGCATCTGTCGCTGGAAATGTCTGATATCAAGAGTGCTTTCTAGACCCTAGCAGGGGTCTCTTTTAGTGATTTGTATTCATGAATGATATTATTACAGCTGCAAGTGGAATCTAGATGTTCATAAAAGTACTTTGCATGGTACTTTGGCATCCATGAAAAACTAGCTAGAGGCCTGACCTCTGCTCTTGGAAAGGAACCCAGTTCTTCTTTGGTGTTTTTAATACAAAGACAAGAAAAATCTTTATTCTCGTGCACCTCATGAAGAAAATCCCTAATATGAAAAGTGTCTCCTGCGTGTTCTGCTCAGATAGAAGCAGGCTATTTTCCCAAATATTTCGTATTCTAAAGTAGACCATTTGTTGAAGTTCAGAGTAGCCCATTTACATCCCAGCTGGCTGGCTGTCAAGCTAGCCGCTAAGTTATATTATGATTCAAAATGTTAAATGCTTCCTCTAAAAGGCTGATGGTTGGAAACCACACTTCAAACCAAGGTCATCAGCATCTTTGAATAGAAACTTCCCAGGTCTCTGGAGAAAAATAATTAAACACTTTGTTCAGTTTAATGAAGCTGACAGTGCATGGGGAGAAATAGTTCTGCTTATTAGACTTCCGATTTACATGATAACTAAGAAAATGCTCTGAAAGCAGCCATTTATTAAACAGAAATGAAACTTTTGGCTTTGGAAATATGCCCAGTGCTTTGATTGTTTTGGCATAAAGTTGATAATTCTGAAAACCTGCTTTTTATTTCACGTTTCATTTGCATCTTCTAAAGTACTGTACAACCAAGGAGCATTGTCAATATGCTTAGGCTTCAAACCTGACCTGTTCTCAGCTTCTTAGTCATAGAGGGACTACCTTGACTGTCTGTATTGACTTTTTTTTCCTTTTAAATTCTTAAGTCAAATTTCTCATTACCTTTTCAGGAGCACAGATTAGTTGAAATAGCAGTTGAAGGCATTCCATGAAAAACTTAATGGTAATGCATGTGGATCTTGCTAGTGGCATAGTGCTGGACCACTTCCTAAGTTACATTCAGGAAGCTAAAAATGGAGTAAATACTATTTAAATATTAACTTTATATACAAAGAACTGAAAGAGTTCTCCAGGGTGTGATGTGATTAAGAGCAGTAGTGGTTCACTTTGTGAAAGCGTATGCAAGCATCTGATCTAAAAACATTCCTATCAGATCTCAGAAGGTTGGTGTCGTTGATGCTGCTGAACAATGTAAAAAGAAGACTTGGCAATTCTAAACTCCCTGAAGTGAAGGTCCCCTTGAATATTTTTCAGCCAGAACTTCTTCCATAAGGAAAGTTTGTTTAAATGGGGAATATACTGAATTTACAGAATCTTAGAATCACAGAATGGTCAGGGTTGGAAAGAACATTAGGACATCTACTTCCAATCTCACTGCCCAAGGGAAACCTTCCATTAGACCAAAGGCCCATCCAGCCTGGCCCTGAACACTTCATGGATGAAGCATTCATGACTTCCTTGGGCAACCTTTGCCAGTGCCTCACCACCCTCACAGTAAAGAACTTTCTTATATCTAACCTGAACTTCCCCTGTTTAAGTTTGAACCCTTTACCCCTTGTCCTATCACTACAGTCCCTAAAGAAGAGTCCCTCCCCAGCATCCCTATAGCCCCCCTTCAGATACTGGAAGGCTGCTATGAGGTCTTCACGCAGCCTTCTTTTGTCCAGGCTGAACAGCCCCAACTTTCTCAGCC
>JANHGB010027446.1:0-19642 GCA_026283785.1 Coracopsis vasa | reverse complement strand
TCGCAGCAGTGAACACTCCCTGCTGCCCAGCCCACAGCCTGCCCGGGTACCTGGTTTGGCCGTGATGCTGTTCCCATAGAGACAGACTGTATTTCAGTGTAAGCTGGCAGCCTCCCCCAGTTCTGCAAATGTGGGTAATCACTACAAGCCAGTATGACTGTTTCACCCTATGTGCTGCAGGTCAGCTTTGCTTTCTCCAGCTGGACCCTTCTCTTTCGCCCTGGTGTGTGTGTGCTGGGGGTGATGTCCAAGTCCACCCGACTCCTTTCCCCACCTCTGGTCTCCATCTGCTGTGCTGGGGCTCACCTGGCCCTTCAAAAAACTTGTTAGGATGCTAAACAAGAAGAAAATTATTTTTTTCATTCTAATTCCCCTGCTTCATCCTCCTGTATTTTTCCAAATGAATACAACTGTAGTACATGCTGTTGCCAGTCTGAAAATACCAATTCTGTCTGAAAAAACATCTGTCCTACTGTTGCAACCTTCCTGCCTGTTATCTTGTTAGGTGGTAAGTGCTAACCAGTTGTGTCTGGTCGATACCTGCCTGGGAGGACTCCAAGAAACCCTTGGCTGGTTCAGGCATTGCCAACATGACAGCAAAGAGGGGATCAGCCTGGCTGACTGCTGAGTGCTGCCCTGCATTGCTGTGGGCAGTGCTGCAGGGCTGGTGGAAGGCTTGTCCTTCAGAGGTAAAGTAAAATTCTGAAGGCCTGACTGCTTTGGGTCATTAAAAAGCTCACAACAGCTTTTCGGTTTTTGGAAGAGAGAGGGTGATAACATCAGGCTCTTGACTTGTTCTCAGCTGCAATAATTGGCTTCGTTGGGTTGAATAGGATGTGGTGTTTTCACTTCTTGCAAAGCTCAGAGGACTTCTTCAGGATTTCCAACACCACTGTAAAGCCCATTAGATGCAAGGTACCTGCCAGCTGCTGTGGGGCACGCCAGAGGTCACGTCTAGCAAGGACCTTCCTACAGCAGCAGGGATGAGAAAGAGTGCCAGTCCTCCCTCCGTGGCCCTGTCACATTCACTGTGCCAGCACAGAGCTCCAACCCAGCAGCACATGTGGCCTGGTGCAACGTGACCTCGGGCCCCAGGGGGCGATGCAGGCTCGCTCCCACTGAGCATGCTGCCATCTCCTCTCTTGACACAGCATAATTTGTTTGCCAGACTTGATGGTCCTGCTGGTATCCAGAGACTCGTTTATCTGAAACGGTTCAGAACAGCTTCAGGACTTAAATTTCCTTTATTCACCAATCTTCCTTAATCTTAGGGATTGAGAACAATAATTCCCTCAACGCTGACTTTCATCAGACTGAAACTCATTCAATTATCTTTCATGTCTATTCATCTGAAACTGCAGGACTTGAGAAGTTGCCTTTTCCTCTAAGTCTGTGGCTCTAAACGACTGGAGCTGTCCTAACAGTCCTGATACTACCTTCTGCCTTTTGCTAACTCTTACTGCTGACTCGCTGCATCAGAATTTCATGACTTTTTTTTTCCTTAATGCTTTTCATTTGTCACTTGCTAAACTGATAACAAATTACATTTTCATTAAAAATATTTTTGACAGCATTATTCTGTTAAGAAAAAAATCCCATCATTTTGTCTTGTTTCAGCCTAAACAAAAGGCCAGTGAGCAGAGCTGCCAGGCTAAGCAAACTCACGTATGTGCTGTTCCTGACGAGGAAGGGACAAGATCTACTGCAAGGGACATGAGCTCCCTGTCCCTAGATCTTTTTGCTCTGCATGTGTATTCCTTACTGAATTTGAGACAGAGAAGCTGGGAAACTCTGACACTGCAGATACATCTTTGGTCTTGGCTTTTCTCATTTTACCTGTTCTGCTTAGCAGGCTTTTAAGATTTCTGCCAAAGTTCCCCCATTCCTCTACGCTGACTCTGTACCATTATTTCTAATAATCAGTACTTTCTGGAATCAGTCACATCCGTAAGCCTGACTACATACCTGTGTCTACCCTCACAGACACATAATGTATTCTACCAACCACACAATTTCCTGGAAGTTGAAAGAGTGGCAAGAAGTTGGTCAAGTGAACTCTGCTGTTAAAGAAGTGGAATACATGGCTTTATGCCTGAAAGTTACAATTTTCAGCATCATTGACACTGAAAACCAGCCCCAAAGAAAGGCAGGTATAAAAAATGAGATGCAGCGATGACCTTTATCAGCTGTGGTGACAACTATAAATCAGGCTGCAAATTCTCATCAGCTCGCTGGACAGAATTCATTACAGACAGAGGTTACTGCATTGCTTTTTGTCTTTGATTGAGGTTTGTCCCATTTAAATAAATGCTCTTGCACTGGAGCAAATCACATGTTTCAAACAGAAATCCAGGAATATTCATCGATTCTTTTGAGGACTAAGATAATATGACATACAGACCAGCTAAACCTCATAGTGTTTTGCTTGGAATATAATGCAGATCAATTTGTTCTTCTCTTAAGCAGACCAATTTTCTGTTCATTAATTCAGATGCTGTGTTGATGGCTTGTATTGAATATAATAGCAAGATTTACAGCCCTAACAAATCAGCACTGCTTCATTTATTCTTCCTTATTTGTACCAGAAGTACATGCAGCAGATTTGCACCTGATTTTAAACTTGTTACACTTTAACAAATAATGGAAATTCTTTCATCTCCTACTTCTAAGTGTGGAGCAACTTTTATGTAATCATCTTGAAGTTTCACAGTTTATTAAAATGTTAGGGTTTTTGGAGCATAGGGAGCAATAAAATTTTAGTAGCGATGTCGTTATGGGCAGTAATGTAGCTTCCATCAGTTCATGCAATGCTCAAGAAACAGCTACCAAATATTAGCAGCCCCACAGACTCATTAGATTAATAAGCTACTTACCTGTGTACTGAAGTTTTCATTGCTAGTTTTTTCTGCAATTAGGAAATATCCTAAGAGGCTTACAATTATCTAGATGCTTCGCTGGCCATATTTAAAATGTGATTTTTCTGTCTGAACTTAGTATGCAATTAGAAAACGTTCTGTGCTGTCGACATGGGGTGACAAAGCATTAATATTTTTCAAAATGTCTTATAAATGCATAATATTCTTTGTCTCAGTTTAGTTATTCCAGTTGTTTCTGGAATACCTGAAAATTAAAATTTGGACTAGATACTTTCTGCATATAACTTCATCGTTAGTGCCATACGGATGATGCTTCATCCTTAATGGCATAAGGATATAAAAGCAAGGTGTGTAGGAAGCATTGATACCTTTTATTGTATCACTTCCTAAATTGTTAGCATAGAGGCATTTTTAAGGATCTGAAAGCTGAAAGTTAAAAGTTGTAAATGAGTCGCTGCTGGATCAGACCTCAGAGATCATTTGCGTCATCTCTTCTGGTGTCTGGCTCAGGACAAGAGCAAATGCTTAGGGAAGAATTTAAAAAGCGGGTGAATTTCTCAAGATGATAATTCAGGATATACTTCGAGTCCCTCAGAATCACAGGTTCAAGGGCTTTCTGAAACGTGTCTTGCCTCAAGACCCATAGTCTTCGATGGATTTTTCTTCAATTTTTCTAATTCTTGTTTGGACCCACATGCGGTCCTGGCACTGTCTCTACTCTGTGACTGTGACTTCCACAGACTGTTTACTTTATGCATGAAGAAATAATCCCTTTTATTTGTCTTGAATCTGTCACTGGCTGGTGTAATTTAATGCCTCCAATATTTATTTTGGAAAAGGCAAGGAACAAGCATTCATTATTTGTCTTCTTTATGCTGCCTATGACTGTTCTGATTTCTGCTCTAGTTCTGTTCAATCAGCTCTTTCCCAGGTTTAAGAATCGTAGTTTGTTCAGTCATAAATTGTATGAAGCAATATTTTAAGGTCCTGAATATCATCAGGCATGAAAATGCCATGTTCTTGGACAACACTCCAGAACTAATGACAAAATTTTAATACTGTCAAATCCAGAGAGGAGCTCTCTTAATTATTCTGGTCTCAAATTATCTAATTCATGTTTTTACTGATGACCCAAGGTATTAATAAAATTTATTCCATAATTAAAATAAAGAGATGCTTTCAGAAATTTGCCCATGAGACTGAAGGGCTGCTGCTGTGATTTGGACACTGAGAATCTGAAGTTTCTAAAATCATTTGTTTGGAGAGGATCATCTGTGTTGCAGCAACCGTTTGGCCTCACAGAATCTGATTCATCCCAATCTCAGGAAAGATTTTTTCTTCCTACACTTACATGTAAAACTGTGATATGTAGGAGATGACTGGTTTTATTGATAGTAGTAAGTAGAGTGTTGAAGCTTTTCATCTGCACTTTCAGAGCATTTTTCAAAGGTGGTTAATGACTGTGAAGACAATTGTCATCACCAGCTTAGAAATAAGACTGAAACACGGATAAGGAAGGAGTATGCTAGGTCTGTACACCAAAGTTTTGTAAGACTGGGACTCTGGACCCAGTCGTGTCTTCAGCAGGTTACCCTGGGCTGGGCAGTGCACACATTTGTGGTTACAGTAAGTTGGGTCTGTGCTTGTATGAATCCTGTAGGATTTAAACTTATCTTTGACTTATCCCAGCACAGCCCATGGATAATGATTAACCATCTGTGTGTCCCTAACACTTCTGGGATGCACTGTGATAGCCACCCCAGGGTAAACACAGTAAGGGTAGGCAATGAGGAATTGTTTCCTTAACTGAAACTGGAAGCAGAAGTTTGGTGGGATCCATCAGTTCTCAATCTTCATTTAGCCAGGTTGCAAAAAACTAGTAACCCTACTGTTGTAGCATGCTTGGGACTTACGTCTTATGTTTTATCTGTGGGGCAGCGTGTGTAAGCACTGATCAGACTTAAACTTCAGTTTATGACATCTGACAAGATGACAGCCCTTTATTGTTGTCATGTTTTTTCATCCTGAACCTTGGACCTGCTGTCCAACCCTTTCTTTCATATGTCTACGCCAGCCTTTCTGTCAAGTAAGCTTTGAACTTTGAGAGCTGGAGACTGTCTCCTGCCTGTGCAGCAGGCACTGAAAGGGATTCTTGTCCTTTTCCGGATGTCCTGAGTGCTGTAGTAGTCCCAAAGTGCAATAGGAACAAGCTTCTTTGTCTTGTTCCACGTGGAAATGGCAGTTTGTTTGCATGCATCTCCTTCTGGCATAAGTTTGCAGGACAAATGGGGGAGTTGGAAGATCTGCACAATATAAGGTTCCAGAATCTGCTTTGTTAGAGGGTGATTTGCCTTTACTTTCCAGGCATCTGGATTATTAAACTCCTACGAAGACTGAGGATCTTGGAAACCTTTAAGCACTAGGAATGTTTTTCAACCTACTTTTTTTCTACACTGATAATATAGCAAGCTGCGTATGTACTTTCAGAAAAAGTCACCCTCTTGCATTCAGCTCTGGGAAAGTGCAGCAGAATAAACATTTGACAAACACTAACCATGTTATTTAATGACTAGCCTGGAAGCCACTTTAACAATACATCAGTGGCTGTGTTAAAAAAATATGTGTTCTTTAGAGAGAAGTTCTCAGCAGTACTTTTGGTTCAAATCCATAACTGGCTTCTACACAAACAGACAATTCCAAATTTCCTTAATGTTCTTCTCTTTTCTTCCTTGTAGATAATGAATTCATTTATAGAAACCAGAATGGCACAGTGATTCTGAGGAATGTCGAAACTAACAATTCAACAATATTAATAGAAAACAAAAAAATTGTAAGTATTTTCTGTAATGGGTAGCAGAATTTCACAGTTCTTTTGCAGTTGGATCAGTAAAGCAGAAAATGACTTGGGGTTCAACTTCGTGTATTGTCAAGATGCAATACACTGGTAATGCTATGGGCTACACAATGACTGATAATGTGAAATTGAACTCCAGCTTTCGTTATTATTCTGCAAACTCAGTTTCTTTCATACTACAGGAAAGTATCATATAGATATTTGAAGCTAGTCTTGCATACAATATATAATTGAAAGATGCATAATTCTCGTCTTTGCATGCTTAATAGAAAAGACAATTGATATAATATACTGTGTGTTGGTAGCATTCTCCACATTCCTTCATGCAAATGCTTATTTTTTAATTTGTGAGTTTGCTGATTTTTCTTGCCTAATAGTTGAAATGTAATTTCAGTGTTGTTAATGACTAGTCTTGATGAATGGAAGTGGAGTTGCATGTGACAGCAACCCTAAGAAATTACTGGGAAAAGAAGTTAGTAGCTGGCTATTAAAATGAATGAAAGGAAAATAAATTCACAGCTGATACAGAGAATTATTCATAATGATGAAAGTGTTTTTTAGCATTGTTTTTTGTAGTAGATGAAGCCAGCATTGTGGCAGAAATTGGTACATCAAATGTCAGAGTGTTTTTAATATTTCCAGCAAGAAGTTAACTTCCAAAGTAAATTATGTGTGTTTCAACAATGAGATATGAATCATGTCCTTGTGGTAAAAAATATCACTTCTGCAGTTCCACTCTAAGGGTTAGATTAACTGGGGATGGTTTTGTTGTACTGTATCTTTGTAAAACTACAAAGGTAGAGGATGGCTAACAGAGATTTATCTTAATAACCCAAGATTTGCAGAAAACAGCTTTAAAAACTCAAAAGCTACAAGTAGATCCACAAGAAAACTATAAAACTACATTCCAGGTTGATTTTATTTTTCTGTATATGACTCATAAATATCTCAAGAACAGTATCAATTCTTTTTAATGAGACAAAGAATTTATCACTGAATTATTACTGCTGGACCCAACTTTAAACTTCACATATTGCCATTTCACCTTCAACCTACACTACATAAGCAATCCTCTTTTACTAGAGTGTAACCCCTTTCTTTCTGCTAAGGGTCAAGGAATGGGCTAGCTTCCTTTAATGTCAAAGTCTGTTGAAGTAAAACTGCTTCCATTTGTCCTCTGTTTATTTCCCTGGTTTTTAATTTTTGTAAGAAAAAAGTGCAGTGTTACAAGGTAATCCTATTTTTCATGGCATGGCCACTCTACTGCCTATTCTCCCCTTGCTCCTCTGCCTTCTTAGTAAATAAACCTGCGAAACATCACCTCCACATTTATCCACAAAGTCCTGGTACAAGAGCTGCTGTTACACCTCATCCAGGCACATTGTCTTTGTCCTCTTTCTTCCCAGCACAGGGTCAGAAAAACTTTTGCTGCCTTGGCATGTTTTACTTTTGCTGTGTTATAACAATAAATAAAATCTGTCTTCATGATGACACTGCTGGCTCTCAGGCTCCCCTGGTACTCCTCCTCCATGCTGGCCCATCAGCCCAATAGGTTGCCCGAAAGATAGATGCTCTATACCTGCAAACATTCAAGAGCAGGCTGGACGGGGCTCTGAGCAACCTGATCTAGTTGAAGATGAACTTGCTTCTTGCAAAGGGGTTGGACTAGATGACCTTTAAAGGTCCCTTCCAACCCAAAGCATTCTATAATCAGTTACTTCTGCCTCTGGCTGTCTCACAGGTTCTTCATGCACTGCCTCCACTCCCACTGGCCTTGAGGAGCTCTCTCCCAGTGGGATGCTGCAGCCCAAATTCCCCCTTCCATTTAGTTCAATGGGAATCTCCAAAGGATTTGCATCTAATTTGTTAGGTGAGAAAGTGAGATTTAAAGAGCAGTGGATGAGGAGCATGTTAGTGGTACCTATCTCTGACCTTGATGTCATGTGTGCCAGTAACGTATTATGTTGAAACACATCAGAAAGGAAAAATGCGTGCACTGTACAAATGATAAGTGGAACAGAGGAAAGATAAGTCCTGACAAGTCTGAGATATTTTGGCGTCTTTTCTTGTCAGCAAGCCCTGAAGCTCAGCTTTTTGCAGAGCCCAGGTCAGGGTGCACCTGGAAAGCTCTATCACCACAGCATCCCGAAGAATTTTTTAACTGAGGAAAATAGGATAATTTTCCCACTGTTGTCTTGACTAGGAAAGGTAGTGGTGTTTCTTTATACTGATTTGCTCCAGCAGGTGTTTACTGTTATCTCCTTCACTTTGGCCAGTGACTGCAGGTGATGAGGGGGAATTAATACTACCTGCTGCCCACAGCTACCACAGCAGCCATGGTGCACTAAGTTTGTAAGGAAAATTCTGCACAAAGTGACAGCTTCTTGCTCAGTGTCACAACAATGCAGTTATTCTTTCTGTTAGGGAAGCATGTAAGTGCCCACGTTACATTTCTAGGTTTGAAAAGAGATGTGATGAGTTATTTTTCCTGGTCTGGCAGTATTCTTCATTCTTAGAAAGATGTCATAACAATTAGTTCTAAATGTCATTGAAAAAAAATACTTGTTTCAATGTTTGATTTATTTTCTAGGTGTCTTTAAAGGCTATTCGATATGAAGTATCACCTGACCGGGAATATGCACTTTTTGCTTTTAATGTTGAACCAGTAAGTAAACAGATTTGATTTCAATATACACATCCACTGGCAAGTTTTTGGTTTTGGTTTTTTTTTTCTTCCTTCCATTTCTATGCTAGTAAGATGATATTTTAAATTAATTGCTTCCTATGTAACAAAGAAAAAAACCCCTCACTTAGATATTCTGAGAGCATGTCATACTGCCATCTAGTAGAAGAAAATGGTATAAATTACACCGTAGAGGAAACACTGTCATTGCCAGGGTTTTATAGTCTGAGAGGGAGATTGTAAATGCATGCCTTTGCTAAAACGAATTCTGTTTCTTTTCTGTGATATTTTTTTCCATGGTGCCTTTTCAGTCACACTATAAATTTCTTCCCCAGAACAAAAAACAGCTGTCGCCATTCCCACAACTGAAATAATACATTAATATTGGTGTCACCATTCCCAGTGCTGCAGTTAGGGTTGAGCTATCACTTTCATTATAAATCCTTTTCTTCAGAGGCTTAGGTATAAATCATTTGTAAGAAATCACTGTTGGGTTACTACGAAGTTTTAAATTCGGGCTAATTTTCTACCAAAGTTCAGAAGAGAAAAATGTAATGACTCATTTTTAAATGATGACTAAAGAATCAAATACATGGGAAGCAGTTCTTTGGTATGAAGAATTTTTATTTTCTTTTTAAATTCTGCTGGTATAAGACCTGAAATGTTTGCATGATAGCTATGTTGTACGACTTGGATAAACTATAAGCCCTATATATATTGTTTCCATAATCTAGAATTGCACCACTTCCTCAAAAAGAAAATAATTCATTCACTAGTAACAGTAATTCTTCTTCCATAAAACAAATCAAGTTTCAGCTGCTAACAAAGGAAATTTGTTTGTCCTTTAGGCTGTAGAGGTTGTGGCTCTGTTGCTCTTCTGATTTCTCTGCTGTCATCTTTGGAGTTATTCCTCACTCACAGTGCTATAAAAGTCAGCAGGACCATGCCTGGTGATAGAAAAAAGTTCAAATAAAACTGTTTCAGAAACTTTAGGGATAGTTCATAATAACTTCTTCCTGGGAAAACATTGGATGTGGATGTGGAAGCATTGAATTAAATCTAAACATGGGGAAGACAGCCTGATAGCCCTTGAGCAAACGAAGCCTTTGCCTGAAAGCCCCCCAGCCTTGTGTGCCAGAGGTGTTTTGTAAAATTCAGTTCTTTTAGTGGAGATTGGCCTTTGGCTGAGGATGCCCTGTGCTAACACTGCTCAGATGCATTGTGCAAGCTGGAAGAGCCCTGAGGGGAAAGGGTTCCTCAGTTCCAATAAGAACGAGAGAAAAATGTCCATAATGACAAAAAATATAATAAGAGAAAAAAAAAAGTCATTCCCTAAAAGCATTACTAAGAAATTCACTTTTTATTCTTAACCTTTATCCACTGAAAAGACTGCATACTCAGAAGATCTGCAAGATGCAAAGTTACACAGGCTTTTGCAGCCCAGACTCTGTGTTCAGCCTGCAGAGGACCATTTGATGTAGGCAGTAAAGGAGGAGGAGGCGGATGGGGATAGAAAGGGATGGGCTGGGCTGGACATGTTCCCTCTGCATCCTCCTCTCTGTATTTCAGTGTTTCCAGGTCTCTGGATTTGAGGTATGGGCAAAACTCTGATTTGTGGTGCTTAAAGTGCCTAGCTGGAGAAGAGAGAGCAGCGCACAGTCAGGTGCTTACTTCCTCACACCACTTCTTCTTCCAGAAAGGAAAACCCAGGGGGGCAAGCTGGAAACATGACCCTGGGGAAGATTTCAGGGTGTGAAATATATTCAGTATAACAAACCATTGCAAATTGTTCAAGTATTCGTATATGAGTTTATGATAGCATGAGTTTCTGAAATAGTCTTCTGAAACAAAACAGAACAAAAACCAGAACAACCCCCCCTCCTTTGTCCTTTAAGATCCATGCTTATGAGGAATACAAAGATATTTTTTAATAGGAAACATACTGATAGCGGGGTAGTAAAAATTCGTTCTTGAATATTGCATCCTTAACCCATGATGGGTGGCTCTGTGTATTAAAGTTGCAATAACTGTTAAATTACTAATTCAGGTTTCTTCTCACTTGGTATGCAGACTGTGGTTACAAATAATTGCATGTTTGTTAGCTGTCCACATTTTCTGCATTTCAAACTGTATTCTTGGACAAAATTCAAATTCTGCTGTTTTCTGCAACACAAGAAATTGATTAGCAAAGCCTTGGGCAGTTTGCCCTTGTTGCAAAGTCAAAAGGAAATTTCAGGTCATGTATTGGCAAAGGACATTTGTTTAAAGTTTAAGCCTACAAATACTTTTAGAAAGGAGACTTCTTGAAATTACTGTGTACTTATTTTATAAGTGTCAGAAAGTGTTGCTTTATTTTTTTCCTTTTGAAAGTGCGATGTGCTGCCTTTTAATTGTGAGTATAGATGTTTTCATCAATTTTTTTACACAATACCATTGTGCTGCATTTATATACATGTACAATATCTTAATTATACATAATATCTTATTATATCTTATATACATAATATCTTAATATACATAATATGAATTAATCATTTATGTGAATTCTACTATTAATAGATTCAGACCCTGTTTTTAATACCAGCTAGCAATAAACAACAAAATAGAAAAACATAGTGTGTCACTCCAATGAAGTGAAATACTTTCTTTTTTAACGCCACAAAATCTTTTCCTGTCAGTAATGGTTCCATCCAAGTCTGTTTTTCTTTATTTGCACAGAAACGACTCTGCTCAGTGTTGGTCTGGGTAATGGCACTGACATCCACATTGGAATAACATGGCCCTGAACTGGCAGGCACCTCTTTTGCAAAGATACTGAGGCAACTGATGTGTGTTTTCTTGTTGTATCACTTCATCATTTTAGAGGATGATGAATTAAAGCATGTTCCTTAAAACATACTTCTCCCAGCAAGCTTGGCAGGCTGTTGTGAGACTGGCATGGGTACACTGTGGCTAGTTGGGCTGTCAGATTTCATTGTAAATGCTTTTTTGCATGTGCTTGTATTTACAGAAGTTTAATCTTTCAGGCAGCAATATTCTAGGTAAGCCTTGTGCTAATAGGGAGCTTTTCTAACCTCGAACACAGAAGATTTGTTCTTTTTCTGGAAAGGTCATAGGGAAGATACCAGGCTTGTCTTTAAAATACTCTTGCAATTTTTTTGTTGTTTGTTTGGGTTTTATTTCTTTACACCAGAGAAACGTCCAACCTGGGGCTGAAACCACAAGGTGAAGTTTTGGGAAAGCACTGGGGAATAAATACAACCATAGAAAAAAATTGATTTCAAATCATCCTTCACAAAACAAGTGTGTAGAGCTCTGGCTATAGAGTTCAATAACCCCAAAACACACAGGCACATGGAAATTTAGCTGCTGCATCTCAGCATACAGGTTGCAGAGGGTCAAGTCTCTCTCTGCTGGTGTCAGGTCAAAGCCACTTTTGCCCAAGACACGGCTCCACTCGAATTGCTGGGCAAGCTCTGTGTCCCTGGGGAGACACAGAAATCTCTATGGTGTTTGGGCTGGAATCCCGTTTATGGGTCTCTATAGTTCCAGAAGGGAACTCCTAAACAGCCAAGTGACAAACCACCTCTTGAAGTCAGTAGCATTGTTGTGACTAGGAGAATGATGGCGTAAGAGTAATGATGAGTAACCAAACCGCATCGGCTTGCGTAGCTTTCTGTCATAGTCAGAGTTAACCAGTGGAGTTTGTGTAATGGTGATAAAAGAAATAGAGGAATGTAAATGAGAAGAAAAGTTATTTTCTCAAGTGATGTGGTGAGACATTAAATAGAGAATATTTAATTGCCTTTATTATGAATAACTGTCGTAATGCAAGAGAGGAAATAAAGTGGCTAAGAATTTTCTTAAAGCTGTTTGTTCTTCATTTCCAATTTACCAGTCCATTACTATGTTTGAGCTAGTTAAGAGCAATTACACACAAGAAATTCTGGCTGATTAATACAGACCAAACTGCTAAGTCTTCTGAACAACAATTAGGGCTTAGAGACTTTTATAGCTGATACAAAAGATGCTATTACCTTTTTTAGCAGCTAAAAGAATGCATTTTTATAATGCTGAAAGCTGCAAAGAATTAATCATTATTATAATTAGAATAGGCCAAGTTTGGGTTGTTTTTTTTACTTGGGTTAGTTTGTTTGGTGAGTTCCATATTTCTTTTCTCCCTGCATGTTGTCGTAGATCTCACGGGAGTGCTGGGACCAAAGAGACTTTGGTTCAAACCCTGGACTTTGTATTTAAAAGATGAAAGAAGTAAAAAAGCATTAGTTATAGAAAGCAGCATATTATTATTGTTGCCGTTACTTTTTTTTTTACTATTTGTCCAAGTCCAGTTGGTATGTGAAATTAACAGGGTTTGTGCTTATGACTCCAATTACAACCTCATCCTGCTTTAATTAGTTGTGTAAAAATTAAAATACTATAATGCTCGTTATTTTCCAAAACACTAATGGGTATAAATATTAATGAATCCTCATAACATCCTTTTGAGTTGAGAACTATTATTATGATAAATATGCCTCTGGAAATTAGACACTGTCATAACTATCATCAGTAATACTGCTAATCTTGTAGCTATGATATTTATTACTTAATTGAAATGGATTTGCCAGTGGTAGATATGGGTTTGCATAAACCTGTTTTCTTACTGTGGCAATAAATATATTTCAAATTTACTTTTTTTTTGTCATTCCTAGCCAATGTTGTTCAGGAACAATAAACATGTATAGTGATAACACTCTATAAAGTGAACACAGTTAGAACGTAAAATAATGCTAGCTGGTGTAGTGATTTGTTTACTTTTTGATGTTTGTTGTAAATCCGTAGAATTTCTGAGTGGAGCATTCAAAGCAAAAAGCTTGTGTTTATAATTTTCATATCCTTTTTATCATATGAATGCAGTTTTGAATCTTTGCTGCTCATAAACCAGGACTCCTCTATTGTAAAACTGCACAATATAAGCATAGTTGACTATTATCAAAGGCTAGTGGATAAAACTATTCCCATAATTTTCAAGCCTAAAGCACTGTAAATTTGTTTATTTATGAGAATTAATTACCTGTTATTAGGATAAATAACCATAGTTTCACTTCCTACATAAAAAGAAGGAAAAAAAGTCAGTCCCAATACTGGGGCGTTTATATCGGACTTTATATTTTAACTCCATAGTATTTATATATGGAGTTAAAAATACTTTTCTGTTATTACATCTCTCTATGTCTGTATCTTCAAGCAAACTATCTTCTCTTTTGTCTATTCATCAGAGGACTTGTTCAGTGCTTCTGTTATGAGCAGAAGTCAAATTGTTAATGCATTAGTAGAACCACGTAGACCAGTCACTCATCAAATCTAATGATTTGCTAAATTTGGGGTCTTTTTTATGAAAACAACATCTTCAGTTGCTTTCCATACAATAAGTATTACTAATATAGTTCAGCTGAGTTTTAGCATTTCAGTGAAATGCTTACAACTTCTGAAAATCACAGCCTTTTTTGTGTGTCTGTGTGGGGTTTTAACAAGGTGACTTTGGAGCTCCAGGAATGAAAGTGGGGGATGCCTTCTTTCTCCTTCTTCTTGCATATTCTCACATCCTGTTTTCAGTCATATTATTTCAACAGCCAGGATCAGTAGAGTAAATATCTGTGTCTAATAATGTGCTTCTTATCCTATTTGTAGTGATAAGGAGAACAGAAGTGCTCCAGCTACATTTACATAACAAAAGCTAAGACTTGTGTGTCCAGAAGTATTGTATTAACAAGAAAGTACTGAGAACATAGGGGAGGTTAACATGTGAGTGATAGTTTACTTTGGATTTGAAGCTGAAGCAGCAGCTATTATTTCACAAAATTTAGAGGCAATCATTTATTTTAAAAGGAGAGTGTTGTAGGGCTTTTTAATTATGAATCTGGTCTACTTAAAATACCCTTTGTGAAAGACTGCCTATCTTTTCTAATCTCAAAACCACCGTGAGTAAATTCCCTAATCTGCTGTTTTCAGTGCAGGCTGAACAGCGAGACAGACAAAAGAGGATTTTCAAAGGCATCGGAGAAGGTTGATCCAAAACCATTTCTACATTTCCATTTGCTCTTCTGTCAGACCTGGAAGTGGGTATCTCACCCAGGACATCAGCACTTTGTGGTCACCTTGCATTAAAGAATCCAGAGCTGCTAATAAATGCAGTCTGAGCAACTGGGAGATTTTCCTACTGATGAATCTCATTTCAGGCAGAAGTAGCAATATCCTTGTCAGACATACCAATACGTTGAGGTTTTCTGACATGTGTTGTTATCAGTAATTGGTTCAGCCCAATTAATATTTGATAACTGCAGCAGTACAGAGAGAGAGGGAAGTTTGCCACACAACTCTTGAGGGATTTATGGGTTTTCAAAACTCTATTACAGCGTTGTGCAAACACTGTTTTCTCAGGTGTCCTCAGGTGTGCCTTTGGCAACAGAGCCCTTTCAGTGCCAAAGCTTTTCTGCTGCCCATGCTTACAAAATTAAAAATTCTTGCTATGGGAGGGGGGGATACCCATTTTAATCGAGTAAACCTGGTATCAGGTGGTGGGAATATTTGTTCTCACTGCTCAGCAGTCATCACTTTGTCTAATTTCTGTCACATTGTCTGTTTAGAATAGAAATTTCTGGACACAGGCACAGGATGGTGGAGCAATAGTTAGTGACAAGTTTAATCCTAGAGCTGCCTTTTGAAGGAGGAAATACAGAAACTAATTCATATTGGTAACTTTCAGGACCAATTTTGGACTAACACAGGGAAAGAAAAGAGGTTAAACCTATTCTTTATTTGTTTTGGAGGACCCTCATGGTTCATTTCAAATCTCTATAAACCTCTAGCAGAAAATGTCTTCTTCTACGTAGCCTGAATGGCTCCTTGCTCTTAGCAGCATCCTTCTGCTTTAGCACAGCTCAGTTTAATTACAGAAAAATTTCCAGTTTAAACAAGGAGTTAGAGTGGGCTTAGGCACTCGAAAGCATGAACTGCAACAACATTTTGGTAGTTAAATTCCATGGGGCAGGGGATTTCTAGTTAAAATTAAGTGTCTGTCATAGTAATTCTGCAACAAAAAAAAAATGTGGAGTAAAATGACATATCCCAAATCTGCATACTTTTCCTTTATTTTTTCAATCTTAATAAGGGGAAATAATAGGCACTGAATCTCAGCAAAGAGGAATGGGTAGGTGGAGCCTTCTTGTGCCTATTACCCATGGAAAATATGTTTGCACCCCTTAAAGACAAGGAAAGCGTGCTCACCCCAGCATCATGTCATTAGCAGGTACCCTAGGAATGCGATCATCTCAACTCTGAAGGAACTGCTGGAGATAGATCCTCTTTTTATTGGGTCACTACGGTTACTTGTGACCTGCAGTTACTTCCTGGAGGAAACATAAAATAAAACCACATTGGGATCCAAATTTTTCAGCTCTGTTGCTCCCTGTTAGTGGAGGATGTATTCAGCAGGAAGTTTGTGCTTCTGAAATGATGATCTAGGTGCATTCATAAAACACTATATGATGTGTTTGAC
Source organism: Coracopsis vasa (assembly GCA_026283785.1). Classification (NCBI taxonomy): domain Eukaryota; kingdom Metazoa; phylum Chordata; class Aves; order Psittaciformes; family Psittacidae; genus Coracopsis; species Coracopsis vasa. Next base: position 3,671 of record JANHGB010027446.1, on the reverse strand, counting down.
TGAGCTGGAAAGCGAAGCTCTGCCCAGCTGATCTTCCTGCATCCCCCCATTCCAGTTTTGCTAGTGCAGGCTCCCTCATGCGTTAGCAATGGTTTTAATAAAACTGCACCACATCTCAATTTCTTACTGAGTCTCCATTCCAGGGAGTGCTGTTTAGTGTGATTATTGCAACAAAACTGCATGAAATGGAGAGCAGTAAAAACTGAGTGTGCTGACTTCAGCTGCTGTGCCACCCCTGAGCTTTAACTATTTTCTCTTAAAAACAAAGGATTAAACTCTTTCTGTTCTTCTAATAATGTAGATAAATGGAGTTAGGACTAAACTTTAAGCCTCTTGATTTGAACTGGGTGACTTCAACTCAAACTGCATGGACATGACTGAGTGCAAAATAATATTCCAAGCTAAGTTGGACAGCCTTTCTCATGTAGCAGAGGTCAACAAACTGTATCCTACATTTATTCACAGGCACAGATATACATCAGTAAACTGAAAAGCAAATCCACAGTTCCAGGGAAGACCAGAGTAATATCAAAAGTCAGAAATAATTAACCTGTCATGCAAGAGTACATAGGTGTATTATGTATCGGCATCAGCTATCAGCAGCCTTCCTCTGTAAATGTTTTCTTTAGCAAATGAGATTTTCATCAGACAGAGAAGGGAAAATACAAAGACCCAAGGCAAAACACTGTGATACAAAAATAACCAATTTTTCTTTGCATGGATAAGGTTAGATTTTTCATTCTACTTGCTTTTCTGAGTGTTCGGATGAGCTAACTTGAGCAGACAGGCTGGTAGAGATGAATGTTCTAACAAAATTCACAAAATATCTTAAAAATAACCTGCAGTTTATTTTTGAATAAAACATAGGTAAGAAAATTGTACAAGGTCTCCTAGATAGTCAAAATCAGATAGAGAGTCAACAGTAAAATCACTGCAGTTTTCTTCTTTGCACTCATATAGGAATCCATCTAGTGAAACAGGGGAACTTTTTTTGCGTCAAGAGGATTGAAATAAATGTAACTATTGGAAAAGAACTAGTGCCCTTGGAACATACAGAGGCTTCAGAATTACATTAAAGGTGAATTCCTGTCTTTAGCATAATTTTGTTTCTTAAATTTTTAGGGTCAAAAAAAAAATCCCATTTTGGATTTTTTTCCAAAATGTGGATTGTGATAAGTACAGATAGTTATTTTAGAATGTTAAGGAAAGAAATACGGTAAGACTAGGATGCCAAATAGGAAAAGAACAGTTATTTAAAAGGCATTAGAAAGTAAGATCAGAATGAATTTAATTCTGGTGTCTATGCAGGAACATAGGAAGCAGTCCCAGCCTCCAGGAATTTATAATCTAATTCTTCTGATTTCCAGTCTCATTTATTTATTTTTAATCACTGAAGTAGGAAAAAAGAAATAGATATATTTAGTGCCCTCTTCTCGAAAATGAGATCTTACTATGTTACTGTTCAGAGCACCCCAGTGAAATTCCTACACTCAGAAATGCAAATCATCTGATGCAAATGCTCTCTTTAGCTGAGTTATGTGCCTAAATCCAAGGAGTATGTGGCTCTGTTTATCCTGAACAAATGTCTTTTATCTTCTTAACTGCCTGCAGAACTCTGTTTTTATCGGGGCTATGTTAAAACCAACAATTAATGTTCCTTCTTGGGCAGCTAATGACCCAGATTTGAAAATGGAATCTTCTATTCTCTTTTCTTCTATTCTTTGTCCATAAAAAGCTTTTTCTTGAAAAGAGAAAAGAATCATGGGGCTTTAGTCAGGTCTTTAAAAGCATGAGTCTTATGTGAAAGCATACTTGTACAGTGATGCTGTTGATTTTGGTGCTGTAAAGGTTTGTGGAGCAGGCAAAGAACCTGCTATGTGCTTCTTCCTATCCCGTTTGCTCTCTTCCCACTTTCTGAAGATATGTCCATCATCACCACAGTCCATTTCGCCCTTGGAAGGTGTCCACAGCATCACAAAGATCGCACACAAAATGTCCTGCTGTCTCGTACATGATTTCCGTTTATTTTTCCTTATGTCAGAAAATAGAAATGCCACTTCCAGTGAATTAGATCTATGTGTACATCGAGATACAGCTCAGAATCTTCTGATCTCATATGGAACTGGAAAATAAATCTTTCATTGAACAGAGAGATCATTTTTTACTAAGTCCCTGGCATGTATCTAAATACTTTCATTTTCCTTTCACATCCACTTCAGTGCTCTTAAACTTCTGCTCTCTAATGCTTTTTGAAGGTCCAATCTTTCTTGTCTTGTATTCCTTTCTCTGAGTCTTCAAAGAGTGCCCTGATCTTATGACCATCGTAAAATATTTCAATGACAGGGCTACCTTCTTTGTAGGATTCACCTTTTCAACTGCTATAGTAGAAAAAGCAATTTTTATATGCTAAGGGTAAATTTTAATAGAAAGAACACATGCTGTGGTTCTGTAGTTGCTAATTTCTGCCACTAAAGTGAATTATTTAAAAGTGAATAAATTAATTAGATGTACTAAGCATTCAGCAAATTTTCATGGCTAGGTTCTCACATAATTGCTACAAAGCTTCACTATTTGCATTGTAAACTTCACAAAAAAGAGGTTTTTAGAATCTTTCCACGTTCAGTCTGTTCAGCTCAAGATTTTTTTTTTCATTTAAAGAAATCTTTATCTAATGTTTCATTCAAAGCATAATTAAGCACTGATTTCTCATCCTGTCCTGCAGTACTTAGGCTTGTAACTCCAGCGAAGGTGAGCATCAGTCAAGTCAATGTAGATGTGAACAATGTAAACTCCTATCTACGTCAGCTACCCTGGGCTACCTTTATAAGCAGTGTACCCCAGGGTGTAAACCTAAGGCCAAAATAGACACCAAAGACTGTTCAGAAAAATCGTACCCCAAACAGGCTTTTGGCACCATTGTGGGGCAAGAGCGTGTGGCTACATGAGGTTGTAGGTGCAAAAAAGGGTAAATGCCAGTAAAGAATGACTGGGGAGGTCAATGGCAGGGACATCCCTCAAAGCAAACAGCTGCAAAGAGAGTGGCTCCAAGCTGTGAGAACCTGCAAAAGTATTTTGGGGAAGGATGACTATAAATAAGCTAACTCTAATCTTCTTTCTGAATCAGCTTTGGGTTATGGCTGAGAGAGTTGGGATTGTTCAGCCTGGAAAAGAAGGCTCAGGGGAGACCTTATAGCAGTCTTCCAGTATGTAAAGGGGCCTACATGAAATCTGGAGAGGGCCTTTTTACAAGGGCATGTAGGGATATGACAGGGGGGTTTAAACTGAAACAAATGGTTTTAAACTTAAAGAGGGGAGGTTTAGATTAGATATTGGGAAGAAATTATTTACCATGAGGGTGGTGAGGCAGTGGAACAGACTGTTCAGAGAAGCTGTGGCTGCCTTGGAGTGTTCAAGGTGAGGTTGGATACGGCTTTGAGCAACCTGGTCTAGTGGAAGGTATCCCCCCTGCCCATGGTGGGAGATTGGAATTGGATGATCTTTAAGGTCCCTTCCACCTCTAACCATTCTGTGATTCTACGATACTGTCTGAACCAGGATACAGAATAAGTGGACTTTGGGTCTGACATAATACAGATATTATTATGACCAGAGATATTATGAGAGAATCACAGTTGGGGGGGTGGGGGTGGGTGTATGTATGCATGTAAATG
>JANHGB010027445.1:1520-11686 GCA_026283785.1 Coracopsis vasa | reverse complement strand
AGCAAGCTGCTGTGGGAAAAGGGGGCTCAGAGGGAGCTGCCAGTGAGCTTCACTGGGGCCAAAAGGAAAAAGGCAGGAATCTCCTGAGTCTGACATTTCCATAATACTTTAACCATGCCACAAAACAGCGTGTTTTTTTCCTCCATTCTCTGTTTCCTTTTGTGAGTATGCGCAGTTGCAGGAGAGAGGCAATATTCTGACTATATGAAAAAGCAATTGAAGTGGATCATTTTAAAGCAGCTGCTGTTACGAAAAAGCTGACTTACAAAATCTTTGTTCCTTCATTCACATTTTTTTCCCTTTTTGTTAGCCAGCCGCAGGAAATGAGAACATTCTTTTGGCTTTCCGTGCCTGAGTCACATCTTATATATATCTATCTATATAAAAATATGTTAAAACATCTGGAGATGTTTGTTTCGGAGAAGTACTTGTTCTGCACTAGGGTATCTGAGCTTTAAATGTTTGTACAGAGTTGGATGTTTCCAGAGTTTCCCATACTTCTCTGGTTACAAGGGTATGTGTATTTCTGTCAGAAAAGCCAAGGGAAATGTGCTGATAACCTAGGGAATATACAAACAAGTAAGAGTAAAGCCTTTAAAGAAGGTGAGAATTTGCCTTTTTTTTTTTTGTCTTTTTTTTTTTTCCTTCCAAAAATTGAACTATCAAAGTACTTGTTTAATGTATCCAAGTATGTAACTCTTTAACGTTTGCCAAGCATGTATTTAAAAAAGAAAAGTGTGAGGAGGAAAATCCCAGTAGCTCTTCCCTTGTTCTTTAGGGAAAAAAGAGGAAAGGAAGTAATTAAAAGCTCTTTATACCCATCTCTGCCATTCAAGGAACTGACACTCATTTGGCTCTGGCAGTGCTCTGAGTGCACGGCGGGGTCTCCCTGCCTCCCTCTGTCCTCCCACCAGGGTCACACGGGGATCGTGAGACTTCACTTTAAAAGGAAGAGAAAAAAACCACATTTAGTTTAAACGAAGGCCAAATGTTTAACTTTGGTGGGGGAGGGGGGATTTAGGAGAACGGATAACGTTTCCACCCTTGATGGTTTAACTGAAACTGATGGGAGACCCCGGATGGTGTGTGCCGGCGGTGTCCATGCAGGGAAGGAGGAAGGGATGTAGGCAGGACACGAGGGCAAGATTCCCTCAAGGAACTCCATCTACCATGGCCACACATCCTCTGGGTGTTCACGGCAGCTTCTCCTCCCACAGCTCGCACTGAAATGTCCTTGAGTTTATGGCTGGGATAAGAAACCTCTCACTGATCAAATATTTTGATTGTATCCTGGCCTTCCTGTTAGTTTCTTTGATCTTTTCTCGTTAGTGGATTATAGTGGACTTTCCTGAGTCTTGCTTGTTGAAGTAGTTGTATAAATATGGTCCACGGGGTAGGTGTTATTTACAAAAGTACTTATCTCCCGGGAAAAAGAAAACCTACCTCCTTTTGCCCCATCAGCATGCTCATTTGCCATAGAGCATCAAAGAAGTGTGATTTCTGTTGTTACATCAAGTAATAGGAGCTTATGTTAATTGTTTGAAATGATCTAAAGGCTGGTGAGGCTTATTGTTTTGGCTGGTATCCTGCTCGTTCACTGTTTCAGTGAACACTGAAGAACTGTTTCAGGTTCTATAAAAGAAACCTGTAGAGCCAGGGCAGTCTCTGGGGAGACTGATGGGCTTGCAGCCCTGGGATGAATCCCTCTCTGTTGAAATCTCCAGCAATTACAATTTCTCTTTTTCCCAATGAGAAAAAGCTCTCCTTCTCCCTGGGCATGCTGCTTATGTGATGTCCTCTGTGAAATGGCATCGCTCAGTGCCACGCTGGAAGCTGTATGTCTTCAGGCAGCGAAATGAAGCACGAAGCTCTCTGGTCACCAGTCTGAGTTTAGCTTTGGAGTGTGGCCAGGGTGGCTGGGGGAGGAGTTGTGCCATAGCTTTGTAGCCAGATGAAGCAAGGAAGGAAGGATAGAATATTGCCAATGGCTGTGTATGGTGTAAGCCCAGAGCTCAGAATTTCCAATCTTTGTCTAAGCCTGAAAGCTGTGTTTTCTTTATTGTCCCACGCAGGATGGGATTGATCACCCTGACCTCTCCAGTGGGACCTGGGGAGGGTCCAAGGGGTTTCAGCAATGGTGGGTGTTTGACGTGCCAGGCTCTGGCATGGTCGGTACAGATCGCAGTGTTATTCTCAAGGGAAGGCAGGATGCTCCTCAGTATTGGCTCACACCTGAGGCAAGCCTCACCCAGAAAACATTGCTGCTCTTCACACCCATCCCTTCCACAGCCTGCATTAAATCCACTGCCGGACTGGGGCTCTGTTTTGAGAGGTACAGAGAAAATGAAGTGCTATTTCAAGTGTCAAGTATTAAAGACACTGCTTCATTTTGACGCAAGTGCAGCACTTTGTGCTGGCGATTGCTTAGCTGGTACACGGCAAGGGGGATATAACTTGGATTTCTTGTGTCGAATTGCATCAGTCACAAATGTGAAAATCAATATTTTTATCATTACCATGCAGAGATGGGCAAACAGTAGAGTTAAGAGGATCCTTGACATCACTCTTGGGAAAATTACTAGAACATGATAAAATGGCAGAGAATCCAGGAACAGTAATATTGCGTTATTACTCAGGTTTCATGAGAAAGCCTTCTGCTCACCTTGGGCTATTTATTCATTTATAAATAGCTTTGTGAACCTGTATTGAAAAGAGACATTTGAGGAGTTTAATGCTGTTGCATGATAACAATGTCTTTTCAGAGCAGTTTCAGCATGAACAGATTCCCAAGGTAGGCAGAATTACAAAATGAGTGTTTTGTGTCATCTGAGGTAAAATTGGTTTAGTTGTTTTTACCCAATGGATTTTGAGCTCTAGAGTGGCTTGACTCACATAATGGATTTTTTGTTAAGTCCATAAAAATACAGTTAAAGTGTACAGCAATGTTCCCTCCATACATGTCCAGAAACAAGTGCCGGAGCAAGAAACAAGAGCTCAGAGCAAGGAAGTGATGGGCAGATGCTGGGTTGTAGGTCCCTGTGTGCCCAGCAGAGCCCTGTGGCTGTCTCAGCCATCACTTGGATAGTTTGGGTGGTGTCAGCATGCTGTTGGGAGGTCTTCTGGGGAGAAAAGTTGGGTTTCATCCCCCTAGAGGAGGGACCATGCCACTGAAAGCTGTCTTCTGGTGTCCCACCCATGCAGGTATGGAGGATGATGATGGTACAAATGACAAGCGGAGGATTTTTCTCTCATATGCTGAGTAATGTTCCTTGTTTGATTTACACTACAGATATTTATCAGTTCCCCCTGATGCAGCGAGTGGAGAATACAGTGAGAAACTGCTGAGTCCAGATATTCTAAAATACCATTAATTCCTTTTCATGAAAGTGTATGCAGAATGAACAGGGCTTTAGCTCCAGATCAAAAGGTTTTCCATCAAATTTGGAAAAACAAAGTTACCTACTCTGTATTCATGGTTTAAATGATAATGTTCTTGTACCTGGCCTTGGGGATGCAAGAGAGGCAGGGTCTAACTGAATTAATTAGAAGGAAATCCATAGTTGTCATGCTAAAAATATATTTTTCTGCATACTGTGGAAATACTGAAGTTCACCTAAAGTTCGTGTTGATCCAAAGTTTAATAAGCCCAAAGTGCTTGTGCCATCAATATCCATCCAATAATTCAAATTGTAGTAGTGCTGAATTAGTGCTTGAGTGGAAATGTTGCAAGGATATTAATGTAATTGAATTTACTGAAACTTTTTCATATGCTTTTCTCCTTACGATATTGTCAGAAATCGAGGAGGACAAGGAGTTCATAATATTTGTCTCAAGTATTCTCATCTTAAAGGAAATACCAAAAATTTACAGAGAGGATCTACTCAGTTTTCAGAAATTCATGGACAGTGAAATGTATCTAAGTAAAAATAATTGGATTCATTTATTTAGTCTGAAGACAATATAGTCCTGCTTATGCAGAGCACTTGAGTTAAATTCCTGAGTTCACTTGGGTCACGTTATGGGTTTGAATTGTCATTTCCTTGGAGCCAAAAGCTCAAGTGCACGGAACTGGTATGATAAACATCTCCAGTAACAGGGCCTGGCTTCACCCTCACTGTCTGTGGCTCATGTGGGGACTAAACTGTATCTGTTCCTCTGTATTCCCTTTATAAGCCTTTTAATGAGATACATGTGAGATATATTTCAGCACATGAAGTATTGAAACCAACCAAGTAGGTAGGAAGAGTGGCAGGAGAAAATGTAGATTTATTTGTTTGTTTGTTTGTTTAAAGTGATTCTAACATAAATTATTCCACAACTCTTCATTGTGTACAAGCAGGTGTTGCAATAGGATGTTGTCTCCAAAATATTACTCACAATTGCCTGGTCAGGTGTATAAACAAACACAGGATGCCACTACTGAAGTTTTTCTTCCAAAGCAAGAAATGCACCAGTAAGAATGACTAACGTTTTAAAACCTCAGTAGATGATGGTATGGCGTCAAAAGCACTGTGGCAAGGGGAAGCTGAGGAGCAGTGGCAGCATCTGGGGATATCCAAATACAAGGCATTGGTCTACAGCGTGCCTAGTGGCATGAGTGTGGGAACCCTGCTGACAACCTTTGCCAAGTGGTGATATGCCACCTCTCCTGTCTCTTACCAACACCAGAAGAATTTTTTTCCTTATGTACCTTATAATTTTTTATTACTTTATGGCATGCTAGGATGTTTGGTTTTCCAACAGTTCAGGTGTATCCTGTTTCTTTGCTTCTTTAAATACACAGTTTCTATGCTAACAGGCGTGTGATGTTGCAGAGAACGTCTCCAATGTTTCATCAACCCAAACCACGGCAGTGGCTTTCTCTTCCTCTTCAGCACTCAGGCACGAGGTCACGCTATGAACTGATTGCACTCGTTACTTACATATGGAGGGAGAAGAGAGAAAACTGCAGCTGAAGTCAGGAATTGTTTGCTTATTCATTAGTTATGAAGAGGCAGACTGAGGTCGTTTCTAGTAAGCTGGTCAATGTGCTACTGCTTGCTTCTCTGGAGCTGTCTTTGCAGTCGCTGTCTGCATCACCACTCTGGCTGTATCTTTTGGGAGGTGAGGCCAGCCACCAAGGAAGGATGAAGATTAAATTGCTCCAAATTTTTTTTCAGACATATAGGAGAATTTTATGAAAATACAGAAGTGTTTTTTACAGGGGAAGAAATGTGTCCACCTCTCAAGACTGGGGGACTGTGACTCAGAAAGGGGTTTTCTGCATTTCCATGTCAAGAGGGAAATGAGATGGACGACCAGCTGCATTTAGCATTTTTTCAAATAGAGCAGTTTTGCAGAGGTATTTTAAAGCATGGGGGTAACTTCCTTTTTTGCTGCTTGACAGTGATACAAAAATACCTGAGGAACAGGTCTTAAGAGCACCCCTTCTTGTTTCCCCCCTGCAACACTTTTTAAACTCTATAAAGATGTAATTTTTGTCTTTCCTGACTCCTATACATGGAAGCTTGTTGGGAATGGATATCAATTTGTCCTGGTGTAAAAGCCATCTGTGAATGAGCCCTAAGGTTTTGCTATGACATCCCACTTGCTGTTGCTGTTGCCACGTTAATAGCTGCTCAGTCAGATGAGAGTTTTGTAGCTTAGACAGGAGCTGAATTTCTAATGGGGAAAATAAACTCCCCAAAAAGTCAAAAAAAAAAAGAAGTTTTGATTAAAAAAATGGCTGTCCCGATTTATCCTTTTGCCAGCTTCTATAGTAAAGTTTGAAATCATTACCTGTCAGAAATACAGGTGATTTTCCCTTACTCAGACTCAAGTTCCTTTCAGATCTGCAGGGGTGTATCATTAACTTCAATAAAAATAGTTTAGTGGAGCTTGTGACAATTCCTCAAGACTGCATGCATATAAATAGGGAATTCTGCACCAGCTGAGAGAAAGAGTTGTTTATTTTCTGCATGTCGTTATGAACATAGAAATACCCCAAGCTGTATATTTGATCACGTGATCATTTGATTTTTTAACATTTCTGATAACATATGCAAATGTTAGGGGCTAGTGTGATTAACTGATTAGGTTAAGACAGCAAGGCTTTCCCAATTCTCTTGAAGCTAATTGAAATTCTGTTGTTCTCTTTACTGGGGTTTGGTTTAGACTCAAGGGCCTGTAAGTGGAGCCTCAGTGGCCACATAAGACAAAATACCCGCTAATACTTGGAAAACAATTCTGTCAGCTTTGAAGCCTTGCTTCTGTGTATGAGGTATGGGGATGTTGTTTTGAGTTAGTTTTGTCTGGATGTTACAATAAGTTCTGTCTCAGAACAGTTACAGCTTGGGATGATATTCTTCTAATCTATTGTTTCTCATATTTAAAGAAGAGCAGGTGCTTGCTGGATAAATGGATGCTGCGTGCCTGCTCAGTGTTAGATCCCTGTGCCCACAGATAAACGCCTTCAGTTGAAGTTGTCCCAGGTTGGATTTTGCACCTAGCAAAGTATATTTTGTATAGTTCATGTCTAGCTCCTAAGTAGTAACTAAGGCTGTTTCAGTTGGGTTTTTTTTTCATACAGATGACCTGAATTTAACTAAAAAGTGATCATATCATCATATATAACCCTATAGTTTTACTTACAGAGTTTTTCAAGGGAATGGCAACTCCCTTTCATTGCCCTAATTGGGTTTGCATAGTTTAGAAAACCATTATGCAAATGGCAACATGAGAAAGAAAACGAAAGTCTGGATCCGCAGGCTACAAAAAGTGAGTCAGTGCAGGTCTGCTTGCTCAGAGTTTGGCACCCAAATGTCAGTTCAGTTTCAGTGTTACACAGTGGGGTGTTAAGAAGTTGTGTATTAACCCAGTGCGCTGCTAACTGGTAGAATTTAATTTGCATTTATAGCACAGCATCCACTTGACTGATGGCCTGCACATTGTTCTTTCAGCTTCAGTGCAAACAAAATGGTTACAGATCGGTAAGCACTGGGAGCCGTCATGGTACCTGGGTCGAGCTCTGTGGAGTGAATTTTACAGCAAGTGTGTTTCATTTGTGAAACGGAGCTGAGGTTTGGGTTGGCAGTAGAGTTACTACTGCAGGTGGAAGGGAGTGGGGTGAGTTGAAGCCCATGGAACTGTGAGCCATGGGGCTCCTGATGACCTGCCGGTGAGCCAAACTGACTCTAGCAGAGGTGACGTCAAGATGATGTCCTGGGTCTGTTTTGGGAACTGGCGGTGCTTTGCAGTAGTTATGTTTTGACAAGACCAGAACTCCCATTCCAGAAAGGGAAAGCAGGGAAGAGGTGCTAGGCCCTGTAGCAGTGGTTAGTGAATGATACACGTGAATAAAACAGCAGCAGGGAAGATGGTCAGGGGAGTGCATTCCACAGTGCATCCCCCATGGTCGGGGAAGTGCGTCCCACAGTGCATCCCACAAGCAGAAGGGCCCTGAAATGCCTGTGGCTGAGCACTTCGAAACCGAAGATGGTAAAGAGGAAGGAAGGTAACACTTATGGTGTCAAAGTCGCTGTGTTTTCTAAGGTGCCTGGTGTATTTGTATGTCTTGGTCAGTGTTTCTTGTTTTCCTTGGCATTATGCCAGAATTCTTCAGTGACATTAGGAGCAGCACACTGGGATTTAATGGCTAAAACAGGATTTCTGTTCATTTGACATATCCCCCACTTCCCTGTGAACCAGATTGAATTCTGGACAACTGTAATGATTTATCCATTAAATCACTGAAACCATAATCTCTGTATGTGTGTGTTGCGTTGTGTTTGTGTTCTAATTAATTTATGCTAGTGCTCTCTGCTGAATGCTGAGCACCAGGTCAGACTACTGAGAGCTACCTGCTATCATCTCCTTTATAAATACATGTGGATAAGCCAACTTCCAAAGGGGGTAGTTGCAGGGCAATGTTAGAACAGAAGACCTGCCACCCTGGCAGCAATAGTGGCAACCAAATGTGGTATTAAACAGATGTTTGGACCCTTGGGTTTTGCCCTGTAATTGGAAAGAATATCTAGCTTCATATGTATTACATGTTAATCTGTCCTCTAAATCTTTTTCTGAGGGAGAGTTATAATGGTGATGTTCTCTGATGGATCATCCAGGTAGGAATCCAGACATTTAAATTTCTAGAGCATGTTGTGCATGGCCTTGACATTTGAAATGCTGTCATAACAGTACAGGCTAGCATTTTTAGATAAGTTTTAGTCCAGTAAACAGTACTGGCAGATTTCATATATATTACAAGTGACTCTGATTCCTATCCCAGTTTCTGAAAGAAAAAATAGCTGGTGATGTTCAGGGACACACATTATGTGTAAGTTAAGTGCGGCTTACGGCTGGGCTAACCCCATGTACGACGCCGCTTGGTGGGACAGATGTGGTCAGGCACAGTTCCTAATGATCTCTCTTTTTAATTGGGCAAAGCATGCAGCACAGTTTATGCCAGCTGTGGTGGTAATGAAGGTAACTTCTTCTTAGTAGGTTTTATACCAAGACAGGTCACCTGCCAATAGTTTTAATTTAAAACTTATTTGATCTGGGTAGGAGAGTTTATAGTGGGTTGGTACTTAGCGGGTTGGTACTTAGCACTGTGCAGCACGTCTGATCCTGCCTGAGAAGCTGTGAAAAGGGCTATGCATAAACTGTGTCACTAAACTGCCATTTCAAGGCGATTGCAGCCTGCTAAAGGCCAGAGAGCAGGGCCAGGAATGGTATACAGATTTTCTTCTTATTTGTTTGGGAAAAGAGAGCTTGAAAGCAAACAGATAGAAGCAGCAAACAGACATTTGCTTTGCCAAATGTCTTGCTCATAAGAACATCAGCAAATGAGATGCTCTTGATCTGGCATCTATCTCCTGCCTTATGGCAGAAAAACAGTCTCTGTTGTTCCTTAGAGGTGTCGGTTTTACGGCTGCTTTGTTTTTATACCATCAGTTATAGGTTGATTGGACTGATTATTCTGCATTTGGGAAGGTGCCTTTGAGCAATCTAAGCGTACATTAATGACTGGCCTGAGGATAAAGCAACTTCTTCCACCCACTGGAGTAGAGGATGTTGCTCTGAACCCAAAAGTATGGTATTCTCCTCTGGCTCCTGTTTGGAGAGTGATGGTAGCATAGCACAGTCCCTGCAGTAACATTCATCCTTCCCTTGGGGTAGGTGAGTGCTGTTTGGCATGGTTGGGCTATATACATTCCTTACAATTTTATTAAAAAAAAACCCATATTTCTACTGTGCTTTATCCAAGTACAAATGAAGCGTTAGCAAAGGTCTCAAAGGTCTCCATAGCTTAAAGGAATTCAGCAGGAAATCCTGCGGCTGACCTGACCACAAGGAAAATTTTATCTTCTTTGTCTTTCTTCCCTTTTGCCTGTAACTTCCAGTATCTAGTTGCTGTTCTATGGTTCCTGGCACTGATAGTTAAAGCTGAGGGGTGATGACATTTTTATTTTTAATATCTTTTGGCATCTATAAGCTGAAAGTCAGGACATGGCAAGACCAGAATTTAAAGGAACTTCATGTCTCTGTGAGTGTGTTCTGTGTGGAAATCAGATTTAATTCCAAGTTTTAGGTACAGGATAATTTACGATAATTTAAATCTGGATAATTTAAAAGCTGCTTTTCTGTAATGATTCCAGGAAGAGAAGGCACTGGGTTACGAGTCCCATTTTGGGAACTGCTGAGCATCTGATGCCTCTGTCATTCATTTCAGCAGAAGTTCAGATAAATTTCCCCAGCCATCTTTTTGAAGGTGCTCGCTATGGTCTCACTTCTATTTCACATAATATATTTTATATAATATGGGTGTATATCATCCTCTCTGGCTGTATTACTGTCTTGAATCCATTTACTGGAATTCCTGTGCTTTCTTTTCAAGCATTTACTGCTAGCCACTAATATATCTGGAACATATTTGGACTTGATGGGATGTTGGGTTTTCCAGGATGAAACTTCATTGTTTCCTGTTACAGGCTGTGGCTGGCAATTACCTTCCTCTCCCTCCCACCCTCAGTCGTCTGAAGTCCTCTCTTACTGCACCAGCTCTTTCTACCCGAGCTGTCCCTGCTTATTGCTGCCTTTGTCCCCTTCCAGTCACATTTTGTGTATGTTTTTAAACATGCCTACCCTTTTCTGAGGACAGTCTATTACTGTTTATTTTCTTCTAG
>JANHGB010027432.1:0-32729 GCA_026283785.1 Coracopsis vasa | reverse complement strand
ACTGCTTAAGCACCAGTAATATGATTCTCTTGCACAAATGCCTAAAATGATACTGTTTATCTTCAGAAGAAAGAGTAGATTAGAAGAACACAGCCTCTGACAACCAATTGATTAAATTTAGGGCATTGAGATACATGTTACAAAAGAAGATGAAAGTACTCCTTGGTTAAGATTTATTGTTAAAACAAGAAATTGTATAAAATTAGGATTAAAAAAAGAAAAATCAATTGCGATGTAAAACCCATAATTGTAGTTTTGCTTTTTAAAGAGAGAGAAAACCGAGAAATAAGCATCCAAAGGTCAAAATATCAACTTGCACATAATTGTAGGGAGCATAGTATAGGTGTATGTGAAAGGCAAAGAAATCACAGATGCATTTAGGCTTACATTGGGGGGGGGGGGAAAAGCGCCTCTATTAAATCATTAGGGAAACATTTATTCAGCAAAGCAAAAATGCATTAAAATATTTTATGGTTGGGATTATAATATTTACAGAGATGGGATCAAATAAAGGCCAAAATGCAGTTCGTTAACAGAGCCTTGTCTGTACCACTGACTAGCCATGACAGTGGTTTGAATTCCCCATACATTCCTTCCCTTGTCTTAACTTCCAGTCTCCAAGCAAGCCCCGCTACCAAAGGCTGAAGATTCTGGTATTTCCTACACTAAAATACATGACGTTAAATTTTTTGCATAGCAGAAAAGAGGCACGTTCAGTGCCACATCTCTCTGCTTGCAGAAAAATCCCCAAGAACAGTTTATCAAATGCCCAATAGAGCCCTTCTCACATGTAATATTTTTGAACACACAGGATCTTATTTCCTGTGACATGCAGAAAAGATGAGGAAAAATATAGGAAGATGAAAGAAATAACATCAATCAGCTGCGTGAGAAAGGAAGATACCTTCCCTTTATATGAATCCTCATTGTTTCCCAGGAACACAGCATAAAAAGATAACACACTTCCTTGCATTTTGTAAAAGGCTCTTGACATAATTTGTGACTTATTAACTAGTGATGCTAAACTCGCAGCGCACATAAAGCACTAGACACACTTTCCTCTTTCTTAACATTTAACGCTGAGGAGAATTAAAGTCTTTTTCATGCAACGCTTATCTAATATTAAACTTTACATTTGCTTAACAGAGCACAATCTTCACAATAACAGGGTATATTGCCAAAGGCAGCATGCAGACTTTTTGGAATTGCTCCCATCTCTTTCGGTTCACCTGTAAAAACATCTACGTGCTCCCTAGGACTGCATCTGTGGCTAGTTTTAAAGAATGACTATCCATGCAAATAGACATAATTTCAGCATGAAATAATCTGTAAAATCAAGACAGGAGTCAGTGCTTAGTTTGCAACCAGGAAGAAAAAAAAACAGAAGCTTTTAATGCTTAGAAGCATTATGTTTATTCTGCAGCCTTTGCCCACGTATTGTGGATGTACTACAAGAATTTGGTGTCAGAGACAGTTATGCAAGGGACCTGATGTTTGTTTACATTACTGGCTCCTTGCATACAGGAAAGCAAAGAGTGATAAAACCCACAAAAACACCACCAAAAAAGTGTTGTGAATTCAGACGGGAAATCCAGAGCCTCACACTGTTATCAGGTCACTGTCTTCAGAGATCACTCCTTAGCAAGAAGCACGTTAAGCAAGTGAAGTTTGGCTACCTCACAATCAAATAAATATCACATAATATCAAAAATAGCAAGGAGTTCTGTCGCAAGGGCCCAATCCTACCACCTGCACAGCAGGTAGCATCCCACCCTGCGAGCAGCTCCACTGCGGTCCAGGGTACCAAAATCATGTTTGGTACCTGTGGTAGGATCAGGCCCTGCTTGGAAGCATGTCTTGCAAAAGACTGTTTCCTGCTTTCTCTCAGTTAATGCAAATGGAGTTTTTCAGGGGCAAAATCAAGCTTTTACAATTAGGTCTTCATCTAAACAAAAACCTGAGGAGCTGGGATTTCAGAGGGGTTGGTTTTGCAAATAAATGGCCAAGTCCTCAGGAGGTGGAAAGGGGCGACTACCACAGGGGTTTTTAAGCAGATGAGACTGGCATAGAATAAACCAGGGTCAAGGTTGACCTCTCAGTCTAGTGGTGTGCATTTGAAAGTGATATAAACTAATTGCAAGTTAACCAACAGCATTCTTGCTTGTTGCATGGAAGATATTCTAAAAGTGTTCTCCAGCAAGATAAGTCTTGCCAATAAGGAAAAGAAAAAAAAAAATAAAGGAAAAAAACCTAACATGCCAACACCACCAAAAAACCTTCACACTTTTCCTTCCTTTCCTGTAGTCAAGCTATGCTTGACTGAGATCCAGCAATAAGTTCCCAGACTCACACCGAAAGCCTCATGTCAGGTTTCGGGTTTTGCACATTTCCCAGCAAATGCGAGGTGCCTGACCACTGTTTGCCTCTCTCTTGCCCAATCCCAACCAAGGACACGCATGGGGAGGGCTTGCTGTACCCTTGAGTCAGAAGCTCAGGAAGTAGGCTGTCCTGCGCCAGGTTGGAAGGTCATTGCCACGCATCCTTCCTCCCCACTGTCCATTTTCCTCTCCCTGAGCCCCTGTACCAGCAGCTGCCCTCCAGCCAATTCCTGCCACCGCATGAGGTGCTCCGGACGGATGTGCCCTCCTACCCTCTCTGGAAGCTGAAGGCATCAGAGTTATCGTACACTTAACCTGGGTATTAAGCAATATCTCCCATTTGCCCTGGTGCTATCCCGCGCCTACAGATTGCCAGCTTTAAGGTTTAAATATGAGAAATAGTTCTACTTTAGCCTGACAAAACAGAATGGGTATTGAATGGCCAGCTAATATTTCAGTCTCAGAGGACCAAAACCAATTCACACCTCAAGGAAAGTGGGATGGCACGTCCAGCGGGATGCAGAATCCCAGCCATGCCAGGCAGACTTCGAGACTGATTAGATTAGAACTGATTAAATAAGCAACTCTTGGGGGGTATAAAAATAAATGATTAGGAAGTGTGTATCCTTTACGTAATACCAGTACTTTGGCGGCACATTGTCTCAAAACTGTATTTCATACATCTAATATCTCTGTACAACTACCCAGAAACACATATCTTAGGCTGTCAAGATCTATGTAGAAATCTTCAGAAGCACTGTTTCTCTCAAAGTTCCAGAGTTTTAAATCTGTGAAGGTTAAATTTGCTTTCCACCTCACTTTGATACTCTTCGCATGCCAAGTGCAGCTGATGCTAAACTCATTGTCCACACCTCGAGCCTCAACTCGCGCGATGCGGCTTTCTCAGAAACCAAACATCTTCCATGCCCACACGGTTAAAAACCATACCCAGGGCCTCGGCATTCTCTAAGTCCATCCATAAACGTAGCAGTAGTATTTATTTACAAATTTACTTTCAACCCTTTTGTTTAAGGAGATACGATTACAATGTAGCTATGAATAACCTCGTACCAGCACAGCAGCTACAGACATGGCGTTATTTCGTATCCATTTGATAGGCATTGACATTTTAACTGGAAACAGATTAATTTCTAGGTATCCAAGAGTCACTGTTACCAAACCTTCGGCTAGAATGCTCTGTAGAAGGGAATATGTCAGGTATTTCACCGCACTCATTACAAATCAATCCATTTCTGTGATCAATTTTGTTAACTCATCTCGATCTACAAAGATGCTAATAGTTTTCTCCCAAATTAATTCATACACCTAAGAGATGCAAAGGAGATGTAAATTCAAGCTCACCTTCTTCAGCTACCCTGAAGAACCCCAGCCTAACCTACATAGCCATTAAACACACAGCAGCAAAGTGCTAAACTTGATGAATATTCACAGATGAATTCAAGGAGGTGTCATTTTATAGAGCAGAAATTGGTCCTATCTTTCTCAAGCCGAATAGTTTCTTTGGTCCAGCATCTGCCTGTTTCATGTCAGCCTATTATGCCAATACCACACAAGAAATGTAACACCCTTCTGCTAATAGAAATATTTAGTTCTTTCACTCTCAAGCGCTACATGGCGTATGGCTTTGCCAGAATCAACCAGGAAGCACAGGGTAAAAATTATTCCTGTCAACAGCATTCCATGCACAAAACCACAGCTCGAATTTGAAGAACAGATGACATCTATTCACCATAGAACTGTTCGGTGCTAAAATCACGTCAGCCACTAATGAGAAAGCACTACCTTCCTGTGCAGCTCTGACACAAGTTTTCCTGGGAGAAAGGGTTATCTGGCCCCTGTAGCTGAGATGTCTAATCAAAGACATTGAAACAAGGCAGAAATGATGAGCAACTGTTTGTGCAGCTTCATTAGGATTTCTCCATAAGAAGAAGTAAAAATTAGAGCCTGATTTACTCCAAAATTATGCCACCTGCTTAAAGAGCCTTAAAGAAAAGAAGTGACCCTTGTTTTAGGAACCTGGTGATACCCAATCCAGCAAGGTGTTCAGCATGCCAAACATCCGCGATTCCCATCGGCTGCAGGGGGATTTGACAGAGCTCACTAACAGGAGGCATTCGGCATCTCATTAGTTCAGGCCTTTATTTTGGGGAGATGCAGGGCCCTCCATCATGCAGCCGTGCTCAGCACTGCTCGAGAACACGGATTCTTTGAATGAGAAAAAGAAAGCAAGCTGCTCCAGGTAGAGAACTGAAAACATTTTCCTCCTCTTAGGCCAGTTTGCTCCTTGTTATTTCACTGATCATGAAGAAAATAACCCACACAGTCTCTGTGCAGTGACAAGACTGAAACGTTTGCAAGATTCCTACTACAAAGTCAGCCCAAGTTTTCCAAGACATTTTCTTCCTATGCTGCATGATGTTAAAATCCTAGTTCTTGGATTAGTTACCTTAGCAGTTAGGCTGCACTTTGAGGCAGAATAAATCATGACTTAGAGACCACAAAGTGCGGTATTTACAATTCTGCCCTGAATCAAATTAAACTCCTATTTCAAAATGTGTCCAATCTTATGAATATCTTAATTCACCAACTGATAATAAAAAGGAGAAGTCATATAAACCAGTCACACAAACCGATAGGCCTCGGAGTTCAGCTGGCAGGGAAGTGAACTGTATATACTGACAGTGCCACTCAGTGAATGTCAGCCACCTCACAGAATAATTTCATAGGGAAAAGTAGGAACGCTGTACTTTTTATCACAGTTCAACTCATGATACGCTGTCTACCCTTGAAATAAACATTTCACAGTATGTGACACCGCTGCTAAAGATAAGCTCTGGACAAAAAGCAGCTAAAATAAACGCAAAAAGAGCTGCAGTGGTTGTGAACTTTTTGTGATTGATGGCAACTCACTAAAAAGCTGTAAGAAGATGTAATGGGAATGAGCACCGTGAAAATCTACGGGTGAGGAAACTGCCTCCCTACAATTCACCCTGCGTGCTGCCAAACCTCTGCAGATGGTGGAAGTGACAAATAACCTGAGCTTACACACCTCGCGGTGCCACAGCCGTGCTTCCGTACCCTGCGCTAGACAGCACCGGCCCTTTCCACCACCCAGCTACGGCCAGGGATGCGCGGATGCGCTTCCAGGTGCCCTCCGCCCCGCAGGAGGGTTTTGAGGGGACACTCGCCGCGCAGCCAGGACCGCCGCGGCGTTCGGGACCTGTGGGAAAGCGGCGGGATTCCAAACTCTCGCCTTGGCAACTTTTGCCCGACATCCAAGGGCACCTCTACGCTGCGGCCGCTTCCCCCGCCAGCCCTGACCGGCATCTCCTACCCGATTGCCGACGCCAAGCTGATGCCCTCCGAGCCGGTTACTCCCGCAGACGGACACGCGTCCGTGTCGCTGACCCCTCCGGAGCTCCAGACGCGCCGCACACACCGACCCAGCGACGCGCTCCGCGCTGCCGGCCCCGATCCCCTGGGCACCGGCACCCAACTCGCTCCGCGCCCGCCCCGCGCACCTGCCCGCGCCCCGCGCACCTGCCCGGCCCGGCGCTACCGGAGCGCATACACGCAACTTTCTCCTCCCGCTCCCGTCGGGGCCCGCATTTTCGGTGACCCCCTTCAACCCCGTCCCGGGCCTCGTATCCCAACCCTGCGCACCCGCGCCCCTCCTCCGCTCAGGCCCCACGACCCCAGCACAGATCCCTCCTGCGCTTTAACTCCGTTTAAACACATGGCAAAGTGCGCCGGGTCCCTCGGCCGATAAAGAGAGTATCAAGAAAAGCCAGGAAATATCTGCATCAAAGGGCACGGAAAAATTAAATGCTCCCCCCCCACCTCCCCGGTAATAAAACAAACAACAAGCAAACAAGGAGAAAGTAGCAATAATCCTCATCTTTTCCCAGATCAAGGCTCTCATCCCGCGACTTGCATTTGATCTCCTGTGCTCGCTACCTACCCCTCTGATCCCATTTTCCATAACATTTCCACAATTCGCAGCTCGTCCCACCCTTGGAAACGAAAAAAAAAAAGAAAAGAAAAAAGTAATTGCAAGGATAAGGAGAGTGAGGATAAAAACTCCCTGCCCTTCCCGGCCGGGGTTAGAACAGGAGAACTAGCGACATGCAAATGGCAAGCAAATTGGAAGAGACAAAAAGCCAGGCGGCTATAATAAACCAGACAAAGAGGCGGCTCGGGGGAGCGGAGCGGGAGTTCAGCGCAGGGGACGGGGAACTTCGGCGAGGACCGGGTGGGGAAAGAGCTCGGAACAGCAAAAAGAAGCCAAATACTCGCTGCGGTTCCCGTCCCCGCAAACCTGCGCTCCAGCCCGCGGGAGGAACGAAAGGCCGGTCCGCGGAAGGTGGCAGCGCCGAAGGAAGGGGGGGGTTCACCTAACACTTGCTCTGGGGCCCGAGGCCGGCTTCGGGGAGCGCTCCACGCTGCGCGGTGCTCAGGACCCCCCCAGCCGCTCTCCCTGCCCGGGGCCGCGCTGCTCGGCGGGGACAGTCCCTGCAGTTTTGCCCCCTTGGAGAAAGAAGCGCAGGTTGGGTAACGGTGATGGGTATTTTGCTCCTTACCACGCACGCCGAGCGCGTATGCGTCACTTCCTCAACGTCCATGGCCTCGGTGGTAGCGCATTCGTGGCGCGGCAGGTGCCGGGAGGTGACCTGTGGCGGGCGTTGCAATGGCGGACCGCCCAGCCCTGCGGAGGTGTGCTGCTGTGGAGTGGGCAGCCCCGCTGCGCTGTCCCTTGCCATAGGCTCGTCAGACTGTACGGGCGTTAATGCGTCTGTGCGTGGCAGTGCATGAGCCCGCTGCGGCTGCTTGCCATGGTGGCACATGGGTCACCTCTGGCCGGCCGGCCTGCGCGGTGTTGGTGCTTGTGGAGAAGCACCTGTAGGTCACAGCCACGGAGGAGCTGTTGTCAGGGACCGCTTTGACAGTTCTGTGTTCTTCTTTGACATGCCGTAATATAGTGTGGTTGTCCTTTAAAAGGCTTAGGGGAGGGTGAGGTGATGGTTGCAAAATGAGCGTGGGGATCAGAAAACAAGTGTTGAATAAATAGTGTAATTTGATTGCACCAGGACACAAGGAGGGAAGGATGCTATGCAGCTTACGATTTGCCAGCAGGATTGCTTGCAGGCCTAGTAATTGGTTGCAAGAGGAGCAGACTTGTAAGAGCTACTGGTCTCCTGCCTGCTGGGCTCTGTACCAGCAGTTTGTTATGTTTTCTGCATTCCTTTCTATTCTCCTCATAATTCTCTGATAGTGACAAAAGCAGAAAACTAGATTTTCTTCCAGAGTTCTTTCACTTCTCTGCTTTCTTTTCCATCCTTCTGTCTCCCCATTCCAGTGGCATGAGCATCCTGGGCACAGCTCCTCCTCCTTTGGGCAGCAGAACTGAATTTATTTGCTGACTGCCTTGGGCCAACTGTGTGAGTATAAATACATAGCAGACTACATATGGAAATGTTTTGCTAATTAAATGCTGAGGCAGATAGATTTTAATTCTTGGCTTCATGGGACAATTTGTGATTCAGTTTGACCACAGAGCTGCTTTTTTTCCGTTGCCTTTCAGTTGTCCTTTCCTGTGTGTTCTTAATGCCATCTTTCTGTGGTGAATGTCTTGAAATAAGATGCAGATTTAAAAAAATGTATTATTTTCTAAATTGCTCAGGAGTGAAGTCAAGGCATATATGACACACCTAATTTCAACAAAATGCTACAGACTGTGAGAGAAAGAAAGCTTGTCCAGTAATGATGATACATGTATGGTGCAGCTTTGATCAAGAGAAATCCCAGATGCAACTGATGAGTCACCCTGCACGTAGAGGATTGTGAGTCTGGCTATGTAGAAATGTCACAGTTGTTTAACAGAGGAATAGCAGAGGTGAGGTTTATGTATGACTAGATGTAATGTTTTAATTATGAAAGTGTAAGGATGTGGGTTAGGGCATATAGACAGAGAAAAATACTTTAGATTTTGGGCTTTGTCTTCTTTATACCCCTCTTTTAGATACTTGTACACATGGACGAGATCGTCCTTCCTTCTTCTTTAGGCTATTCAGTCCCAGCCTTTTCTCACAGGGGAGATGGTCCAGTCCCTACTCGTATTAGTGGCCCTTTGCTGGACTCTCTCTAATAGCCCCATCTCTCTTTTACTGGGGAAATCCTAGTCTCTCTAGACATTGTCTGACATTTTCTCAACTGTGTTCCTACAGTGCATTGATGGAGTCCACGTTGCAGTGTTAAAACACTGTTGATAAATGAAGTACCCAGCGAGTCAGGTATTTCAGATGTCATTGAAACTTTTTTTTTGCAGGATTTGTGGCATACCTGACACACCCAGAGTCCCTACACACTTCCTTCAAGAGAAGGGGTTCTGTTGCCATTTCTCAAGAATCACAACTACATTATTTTTTGCAAAATACTGTATCCTATCAGGTTCTCCATGTTCTCATTTCTCTATGACACATTGTACCATTTATTTACTACCCACTGGTGTGAGTATTAATAAATAACTCTCAAAATTATTGGTGGCTTTATTCTGATTTTATTCTGAACTACAGTTTCAGGTTTTCTGGTCCTTGACTGTAGGTGTTCTTTTCCTTTTCCATTTGCCTTTTCCCTTTGCCTTCGCCTTTGCCTTCACCTTTGCTTTTCTCTTTCCTTTTCCCTTTTCCCCTTTTTTTTTTTTTTTTTCTCTTATCTTCAGTACCCTTCCCTTTAATATCCTTACTCTGTCCTTCTCAGAGTGTCTGGAACTCTCAAGAAAACACACAAAGGGTTCTCTAAGGTCTGTAAGACCAAGACCCAAAAGGTCAGCAGGCAAATAAAACAGTGCTTAGTTGATATGCTCTTGTTTGTTTCCTTTGGTCTGAAATATGCTTTTACTGCAAATATCACTTAGTATTTAGTGACTGGAATGAGGAGGCTTATTTTAACCTTTGTTGCCATGTTCTAAGTACAAGGAATGATGCTTTGTAATTGCTGAAACAATTGGAAATGTGAAGTGCAAAGTTTTTCAACAAAGTGAGAAATGCAGCAGCCAGGGGACATTTAAGGACAGAGCAACATCAAGCTGTTGTTAGAACTAAACTGCTGTGTGGAGGGATAGGCTCAGTTTTCCAGAAATGGATTAATGAGAGAGAAAAGATAAGTTGTCCTGGAAGAAGAAAAAAAAAAGAGCTTTCTATTATTTGCTAGGAGAGGAGTTTTCAAATGGAGGGCTGCTTCTTTCCTAAACTGGAGAGGAAAATGAGTGGAGATTTTCCTGGATGTTAACAGGCTTCTCTGGTTTAAGAGATTACTGACATGGGAGATAGTCAGTACTAAGTCCAGAAGAAGAGGCTGTAATCCCAACATTAAATACTATTGCTTCAAGGCAGGTACTTGCAGAACAAAGCAGTTACACTGGTGTCCTGACTGTGACTCCAAAGATCTGTAGTAGAGGTTGCTCATAAAGATCCCTGTAGTGCTCTGCTATATAAGGGGGTATACGGGACTGAAGATGATCACTGTGGGAGTGTTCTGAAACCATGATGTAAAAATGTGGGAGAACCTTCAGGCAGACACCAATGTTATCCGCCTGTGAAACACCATATACACTGGGAATGATATATAAATAATAAGCATATTGTACAACTAGTCTGTTGCAAACTGGGTCAGGCTCCCAGGTGGTGTGAATGAAGGCTGTTTGACTGAAATCTGCTGAAGCCAGGTCTCCCAGCAGTTGAAAATCAATATGGATCCATTAAAGTCATAGAAGAGATATATTCAATAAGCCTTTAAAGCTCATTCCATGGTGGTCCATCCTTGATGCATTTGCAACACTCTGCACTTCTCTTATCTTTTCTATTACTTCTACTTCAACACATAATTTTGCCTAAGCAGGTGAGATCTGTGTTTTCGATCTGTTCTCAGCCTCAGCTCTTGCCTGGAACTGTCCATTGCAAAGGCTGTAAAAGTACAAAATCTGTGTTATGAAATAGAATGAAGTTATATTTTCAGTACAGCCATTTTCACACAAAAAATTAACCCCTGAGGAACCAAAACTTCAGTTATGCACTTGGCTACGTACATATATGTCTTCTTTCAACATTGTATGCATGCATGTTTCTCTATATTTTACAGAAATATGTAATTGTATTTATCTATTTATTTATTTTCTACATGTACATGACTGTTAGCTGCAGTGCAGCCACTCTGCTAAAGCACTGGCAGTATGGTTTCCTGAACAAGATCTGCTTGTTTGGTTAGCTTTTTAAATGTTGTTAATGTAGCCACAATCTTCACCCCCCTTGTATGCAAGCATCAGTGGTGACACTTAATTCTTGCTGGAGCTGGCCCTGGCAACTTTTGACATGCAGTAATTATGCTCTTTTACTTGAACTAGCAAGCCTGGGAAATTAAACTGCCCTTTCTATCAGTATTACTGGAAAGGATCCTGGCAGAGCGTACAAAGCAGCAGCTAAGAGCTCACCTGTTAGTTCTGGAGTGCTGTGAGGAAGTGCAAATAGGCTTTCAAAGAAGCTCAAATAGAACAACAACTTGGAAAGAAGGCAGTTTGTTAATGTGACTCTGAATTGGGCAATGAAAAATCAGGTTCTGTAAATTATTGTCAGAGATGAGGGGGAAAGGGGCAGTGGTTTAATTTTTAGTCCATCCTTTTTATTCAGTTTCCTGCTATAAAAAGTAATCCTGAGAGTCACAGCCTCAAAACTCTATGAGAAACACATCCCAGTGTATTTGGTAATAACCTGCCATGTCCCTGGTTCAGAGCAGGAAATGTTCCTCTCAAGCCCTGTAGTGGCCTGGTTGTGCTGTTAAGGGTGTCCCCTGCTGACAGTTGGCCAAGCCTTCTGAAGGCTTTTCCTTCACAAACTGTATTTTGCCAAACTTAAAGCCAAAGAAGGACTTTGTGACAGATGATATTTATGGATTTTGTTCTGAGGAAATCCTGAACATGAACTATGACTGATTGCAACAGAGCAACTGCACAGAGAGGCTTGGACTGACTGGCTAAGAAAAAAGTAATCTGAACCAGTACCTTTTCAGAGTTAAGTGACCCCAGAATTTGAACATCTTCGAGCTCTCATCACACAAGTGTTTACATGCATTAAGGTGACCTGAGATGGCTGAGCCTCAGGCATGTGACTGCTACTCTTATTTATGGAGCAATCCCAGTGGACACAGTGCTTTGTTAAATATTTAAAGATGCTCCTTGTCCCAAAGTGCTTAAGTCTGAGATTTTCATAGATTCATAGAGCTTAAGGCCAAGCAGGACCATTAGATCATTTTTTCTGATCTCCTGTGTGACACACAGCAAAAATTCTCACTCAGTAACTCCTACTCTGTCATGGTGCTAAGGTAGCACAGATGTCTTAGCAAGACATCACATTTTTATTTAAGTACATTGAACAGTAGAAAATGTACTACATAACTAGGTAGATTGTTCTAGGAGCCCATTACCCTTGATGCGAAAACACGTGTTTCAAGTAGCCTGAAACAGACTAGCTTTACAAAAAAAGCCAGGTCCCTAAAGAAGAGGCTGACCTGTTAAACATGGTGGAGGGAAAGACTCCAGAGTACTTTTGGAAGAAGCCTCAAACACAACTTCGTAAAATCTTGAGGCTGAATTTCAGCAGAACAAACTTTCCCTTACTTGCTTAGAGGTCTGTAATGGGCTGGACACCTCAGGTTCCACCTAAAACTCCCCTAAGCAGTTATGTGCTTCCCTGTGCTATGGCTGTTCCTAGAAATGGTGCTTTTGTGGCTGGGCTGATCAGCTGGGCACACTTGTCCTGCCTGAGGCCAGCTTAGAAGCTGAAAATCCCAACAGTTAGTCAGGTATGGAGTGTCCTCATGCCCACAGGCAGCTCTGTCCTGTTAAAAAACAGATGGCAGTGGCTGCTTTTAGTGCATATCAATTTAGCTTTTCTATTTTTCAAGCCTTTCCTGATGAAGTATCAGCTACGGGACTGAGCCAACGCCCTAGGAGGTTTCTATATGAATGGTGAGAATGCTATAAACTCAGGCACACTGACACTTTTAAAACAAAATGCTAAAACTGTGAAGTTGTGATGAAAACAGATGATAAATGGTTTAGGGTCTGTGCTACTTCTCAGGAGGGCACAGAATTGCAGGCAGCATTGGCAGAAAAGGAAATTTCATCCACAGTAATAAAGCATCTGTATCTTTATGTACCAGCGAGTTGAGTGACAAATATCTCTCAGAGCCATGCCAGTGTAATAAAGCTAATATATCAACTTAAGAGAGATGCTAAGCTCTTTGAAAATAACCGTGTAGTTGGCAAGCAATAGCTTTTACTCATTATGTTACAGAGAAATAAAATTGGATTGGCTTTTTTTTTTTTTTTCTCCCTGCTGTGGTGCATTTAAGAAATTAAATGCAGAAATCTTCTGCTATTGCACTATTAGGTTGGAAAAATCAGGACTGCAAATGGGAACACATTCCAGAAGTGAAGGTTTCTCCCACTGCTTTACTGTGGTTAGATTGCTCACCTATTGTATTTCCAACAAATATTGCTGGACTAAGGCTCACATGTAAGGAATTTCTTGACAATACCATTTTTTTAGGAAAGCTCTGTGTTTGTGCTTATTTGGGCTGCATATTTCTCCAGAGGAAGAAGCAAGTTACTCTCTAGTTGAATCTGCTGCTGCTTGTAGAGGACTGTTTCTGAGCTTGCAGCCAGATCATTGTTTCACATGTGTCTTTGCTATCAATCTTTTATAGCTGTGTACACAGCACTTTTTAAAGCCCAATATAAAAAGCAAACAAATATATATTACTTTTAAGTACTGAGTAAGCCTGTAATAGCATGTTGCCAGAGCAATTGCATCAATCTCCTGCAGGCAAACAGGGAAGCTGAATCTGGAAGTTTATTGAGTCTTTGCAAACCAGCCATTCCCATTTTGTGTACTTCATAGCTGTTCAACGGGAAACTTATGACAAGGTTCTAGCCTTTGTTTTCCAGAACCAGGATTTTCTACTTCCATCTTACCCAGGCAGCCATAGGCTGCCGCTTTCTCACCTGCTGACAACCTGGTCTCCTTGCTGTAGCTAGAACTAGCACGTATAATGATTCCAGAAATTCGCTGACAGAATCATGCTAAGATTGTGTTTGAACTGTCAGATGGGGCCAGGAAGAGAACTATATATATATTCCAGTACTTGAAAATCTTTTACCTCAAAAACTGGGCTGACAGACAGCCACCTGGCTGCTTTAACACTAGAGGGAGGCATCGCCTAAAAGAAATTGCAAAGGCTTCTGAAATAGCACGATTTAGAACGATTTATGTGTCTTGGAAGAGAACAAAACACTGATTTCTTTTTAAAGCCTCTGTTTTTATTGGAATACATTATGGGAGGCCTCATTTGTTGCCCAGAATGCTTTTGGCCAGAGTGAAATTCAACCTTCCTGATGAGGCGGGCAGATTCTGCTTGTGCTGCTCTGCTTTGTCTTAGCTCTGTTCTCCTGGGACAACCTTATGCACAGGGCCTGGAGGTAGTTCAGCCTCTATAAATAGCTTATTGCTGAATGCTTGTGTGAGCAGATTTGGAAGGCTGTGCCAAAGGATGAAGAGTTGTGTTGTTTTAGTTCACTTTAGACTGACAGACTAAAGATTTCCCTGTCTGGCCTCAGTTTGTACTCAAAGCAGAGGCCAGAAAGATGAAATGTCAGTGCCTCACTCTGTATTTATTTCTCCGTAATTGCAAGCCTATAAGCAAAATAATAGTGATTGACTTAATGATGGTGGCTATATAGGGATGGTTGTGGTCCCTGAGGAGGCTTTCTCTCTCCCCCATTACCCCATTATCTTCTCCTCTTGCAGCATGGATCCTATACCCTATAAGAGGTAGATTGTGCATAGCTCCATCATTCATGGTAAGACTGCTTCCAGGCCTGTAAACTGTATTTTGCTAGGTTGCACAAAAAGACCATAGAACAATGTGAATAGTTATTTAACAGCCTCACAGCAGCTGACAGTAACTTAGAGTTGTGTAAAGCATTTATTGTACTGAACAGAGAATTGGAAGTTACATTTCTAAAGTAAGGACCAGGTAGTGGAAATTCTGCAAGTTACTTCCAGCTAAGGAGGAGAGAGGATATGATTACTTGTGATTACCTGTTCTTTCCTCCACTCCTTATTGTCAGGAGTAGAGGTGGTTCATGGAGAAGGGAAGTGGTGTGGGAGAAACAGCCCAGGAGCTCTGGGTATCCTGCCTAAATCTTTCAATGAGCTTTGTTCAATGGAAATGCTTATTTCTTCTTCTCCTAGACTTATATTTGCCTTGCCTTAGCTACACCTAGCAGAGAAAGGAGTGAAGAATGTGCTCTGAGGCAGTCTTTTCCAGTCAGGTAGGAGGGATGAAACACTGCTGAGGGAGCAAGATGGGCAGATCTGGGATGTGCAGATGGAGACAGAAACAGATGTGAGAAGGAAATGTGTAGAGGGAGACTGGAGAGAAAAGAACAGATGTGAAGAGTGAGGGAAGATCTGTCTGTTATGAAATCTGGGGACAAGAATTAATTGCTGA
The DNA here is from genome assembly GCA_026283785.1 of Coracopsis vasa. NCBI lineage: Eukaryota > Metazoa > Chordata > Aves > Psittaciformes > Psittacidae > Coracopsis > Coracopsis vasa. The sequence goes on along the minus strand of JANHGB010027432.1, from coordinate 17,766 downwards.
GCAGGACAGTGCAGAACTATATGTGTGGCTGTTTTGAGTGGCTGCTTTGAGTGGACATAAATCTTTGAATCTGAGTTATAGCACATGTGCTGATGGGCCCAGGTGCTCTAAGATCACTGTGATGAAGCTCTTGAGAGATAGAAGGTCTGTTGGCAGCAGGTGGAACTTACAGACTCTTCAAATGAATGGCAGGAATTTAAAATAATAAAATGTGTAAGTTGCAGCTATCAAGACCCTGTTAAAGTCACTTAAGCCCCCAAGGAAGTTGTGGATGCTCTATCCCTGGCAGTGTTCAAGGCCAGGCTGGACAGAGCCTTGAGTGACATGGTTTAGTGTGAGGTGTCCCTGCCCACAGCAGGGGGGTTGGAACTACATGACCTTAAGGTCCTTTCCAACCCTAACTATTCTATGATTCTATGATTCTAAACGGGTCAGTGCAGGTCAGAAGCATTCCAAGAGCATGTTTCTTTCTTGGGTTTTGCTGTAAGTGAATCCAGTGAGAAAAATGCACTAACAAGCCAGATCCTGGTAAATGGTCTGCCAGCTTGAAAAACATAAAATTGCTCATAGTTAAAGATTAAGGTAACTACTTGTAATGTTTTTCTTTATATACTTGGTGCAGTGTTCCTGCTGGTTTTCATTTTGAAAGTGTTAATTCACAGAACACTTATGATCAGTCTGTACATTTAATAATCTTGAAACAATATTCTAGGTTTTGCTCCCCTCATTTTTCAGGTGCAGAAGTCTTTTTGATGTCATATCTAAGAGAGCCATCACTACGAGTATTATGGTTGCATAGCGACCTCAATGTGATGACTGCTTTAAAGCAGTCCTTGGCTGTGTATTTTTTTTCCAACAGGAGCCACACAGTTTCCTACTACTGCAACTAATAAAGCTCTTGAAGAAAAACATATCCAGTGTTTTAAGACTAAATAAGAGGTTTCTTTATTCAAACATATTATTTCTGGACACTATCACCAGATTACTGCTCCAAGCTATCTTAAAAGTACCCAGTATTCCAGCATTATAATTTCTCTGCAACAGAACTCCAAACCCATCTTGTCTCTCCCCCTGCTTGCATTATCAGTTGAAAGCACAACAGAAATGTTTATGTATGAAGGCAGAAATGACTAAGAATACTACTAGTAATCCAACTGTAATTTCCCAAAGCATTAGTTTTTACACCTAGTCAGCTACAGTGAAAGTCTTCACTACAGAATAAACTTAAATGTGGACATACACAACATACAAGTTATATATTCCCAGTTTTGTTTATTTTCATGGAATGCTAATTTAGTTACAATATGGCAGTTCAGAACTACTGAAATGTGACATAAATTCATCTCCAATGCTGCAGAACAGTCTTGATTTATATATATTGTTTTAAAACAATCTTATTTTACATAGTTGAGGTCTCTGGTGGTTTTTAAGCTCTGATGCTTAAGCACACAGCAAGCTACAAACCTTAGGTTTTATATTATACATATATTCTATGTATCCAGACAACTGCTGTAAGTTATCTATAATTTAATATTTATAAAAAGTGCATATACTGGTACATATGCACATCTAGAAACACACTTTTACTTACTACTGCCTCCCTTTTATAAAAAGCTGCATAACATACAGCCATATTATTCTCACTCACTGCTATTATAGTCCCTTACTATCTTTATTACACCATTTAAACTATTCAATTATCTCAAACTGAATGTAGGTATCCTCTAGGTATGTTTTCTCCTAAAGAAAAAAAGTCTTCCTTATTAAGAAGCTTTAAATCATGCATCAGTTTAGTAAACAGTCACTTTAGCATGGATTTCAGAATCCTAGACAGTGTAAAATCTACTTCTGGAAAATGTCTATCTGTATATTTCTTCTTTTAGTTACAAAAAATATATAGGATTGAAACATACTGAATACATGCATCTCTCAAAGTGGCTATACTCTAGCCTTATAGATAAATTAAAAAAGTACACCCCTGCTAACAGGATGCAAACATGGCCTCAAATAGGCCATTACCTGTATTTAATATAGCTCATTACGTTAAAAAGTTCAAGTCAGCTGTTCTCTCAAGATGGTGTCAAAAGACTGAAGAGCATAATATATTTATACTCAGTATACAAAGGTGGGTGCACACACCTAGTGCCAGATAATTATTCAATACTTTCAAGGCTTCTAGGCTTTGCCTCTGGTGATACAAGTCCTGAAATGATCTGAAAAGTTTTGAGTTGAAAACTGTTCTTTAATACATCATAAAAGCAAGTTGTGTTTAAAAGAAAAATATACACTGAACAACCTGAAGTACTCACTGAAACAACTGTACAAAACTATTATAGATACAGAAAGAAGTAATGGTGGACCTAACTTCAAACAGAAGGAACACTTGTTAACATATGTATAAACTTGCTTTGTTTTATTCTTCTACCAAGAAAGAATTTATAGCTGTTCAGAACAAGTAAAATTCAAACCACCTCACGATGTTTACATTTAAAGTTTTTATACAGTGCAAATGTTTAAAACAGAGTAACTCCCCAGTGAAACAGGTGACACTACTCAGTGCCACTCTTTTGAAGATTCTTCTTTCAGGAAGTCTATTTACACATTAAGCTAAAGGTTCACTATATATGCTTTGAAGGTTGCTGAATATCAGCAGAAGAATGTGAACTAGCAGCAGTTGAATTATGAATATATGATGGTTACTTCAATGAATGCATAAAGTTTTCAAGACTGTATTCAGTGTCATACTGTTCTTGATCCCATAGTTCTCCAAGGTTTTCAAGGACTGATTTCATTGATGCTTTCCCAGAAGAGGTAGAGGTATCTGCTTTTTCAGTTTTTTCATCCTTCACCAAAAAAAAAGTCAATTAATATACCAAATAATATTTTCAGGAATATGCAAAATTCTTCAAAATCTTACAGTTCTTTTGGGGAAACAGCACTTCCTCCTGTTTTTCAGAGAGCTATCTACTATCCATCATTCCAACCTCTGGTGTTCATGTGATTAATTTTTACATTTCAAAGCAAAGCTTTTCCCTAAGCTTACTCTATTTTTGGTAGGTATTTGTAAAATGGCTTTTTACCTTGTCAAGAGTGAACAGATCAAGAAGCTGTTCTGTTCCCATGCTCTGCAGGCTTGTGTTTTCTTGGCTGATCACTGTATTTGCAATATTCATTTTGAACTTCTGAAGACCCATGATCTTTTCCTCCAGAGTTCCCCTGGTTATCAGGCGATATACATTAACAACACGTTTCTGAAAGGAAAAAAAAAAGCACACACACACAAAAATTAAAAAGATAAAAATATCTTAGGTATTTAGGTATTCAAGACAGCATAATGTTTTAGTATTCATCATGGAGAGTCTGGAAGCAGTTTGGATTGGAGTTACCCTTCAGTAATTTTACTCAGTAAGTCTGACTGATGTCAGATTAAAAGAATGAGACTATGCCAGCATACAGTAGAGGGACCTGCAATTGCATCTGTACTCAGGAAGTTATGAATTCACTGCTTTTTACAGCTGCAGAGGGAGACTAACAGCAGTCACTCTTTCCCTGTCCAGGCATCAGAGAAGGACAACCCTGTGGCGGCTTTCCTTCAAGTTTTTTGCCTCAGTTGAATCTCTTCCTCCCCGGCCTCTCCTCAGCAGCTCAGATAGTACAGAATGAGAAGGCATACCAAGTTCAGGATAGGATAAGAAAGTACACGCTTCATCTGTCATACTTGCAAGGAAGCAGTATGAATGGAAGCTATTCAGACATCAGTTTTTATATGCTACAACCTTATCCCAATTCAAAATACAGGAGTTCAGCAAGGGAAGAATCCTATGGGAAATTAAAGAGTTGTTCACCTGCCCAATGCGATGTGCCCGATCCATGGCTTGCAGGTCTCTCATTGGGTTCCAGTCATGTTCCACAAATACTACTGTATCGGCTCCGGTTAAGTTAAGTCCCAGTCCACCAACATGAGTTGTGAGCAGAAGAACATCTATAGATGGGTCATTATTAAACCTGCACGCACAAAAAAAGTTAAGCATGGTAAATTTTATATAAATGATGAACTTGTGAACCTCAACTGCTCTGAAGCAGACCAAAGAACAATTTTGTACCATATAAATAATATAGCTCATTACAGTTGCCTTTGTATTGCTTATGAAGGGATATGCTTACCGGGAAACAATGGAATGCCTCTGACCAGCAGGAATGCTGCCATCTAGTCGTAAATAAGTAACTGAAGGTAACTGAGGTCGAAGAAGGTCATGCTCCACTATATCCAGCATGCTTTTAAGTTGACAGAAGATAAGTACTCTGTGCTGGGCCACAACAGCTTCTGTACCGCTTTCTGAAGATCCACCATTCCCCAAACCACAGTCTAGCAGCAGCTTAAAGTAAAAGAGCATTAAAGCATATCATCAAAATGACAGTAGATCTTATGTAAATATTGACATTGATGAACTGTTCAAAGTAGAAATAAGAGAAACAAACTTTAGAGGAAGTCTGTGGCAGTCACTTAAATGATAATGCAAAGTTTGGCTTTACTGTCAAAGTGAAAAATTAAGAGTCAACAGAATAGTCACTTTCTTGATTTTGTTTTACTTAAACTAGAACTTAATTATGTAATGCAATCTAACATTTTTGAGCTAACAGTCTCCCATATAATAAATGTTTTTCTGTAATAAGAGGTGTAGGAGTAAGAAACAAAATAAAAGTAAGTTTTTTGCAAAGCAGCAAAAATTATGTAAACATCATCACCTTGAAGCAAGCTTGTGCTTCCCCCTCCCCCTCAAATTAAACAGAAAAAATAGGACATCTAAAAAACCCTTATACTCTATTTCATTTGATACTTAACTGAAGTTTTAAGATAATTTTCATATTGATGAAGTCTTAAACTTTTTAAATTGTAACATCAGTAAAGACACATTTAGGAAATTAAGGCACAACATGCACATCTACTTACTTGTTTTAAAGCAGACAGCTTAGGTGCATGTTGGATGTCTCGAAGGGATGAACTATGAGCTGCAAGTTGCTCTGTAATTCTTTTATATTCTGGGTGTTGGGCTGTTAACACTAATGCTGGGTGGTTGCATAGCTTCCTTAAGTATTGCAGTGCCTTGAATTGTTTAGGAAATGAAGTTCAAAGAAATAGTTTGTAACAATGTAGTTACAGAAAAATGATGAACAAAATTGATTATAAAGTATAGGGGCCACTCAGCTACATTCCACAATTTGGACTTCGGGATATATTTTCATTACAATAACGTTACACAATATATGTTAACTAGACCAGTATTTTGAACTGTATCAAATAACTATTAAGTGCGTAATGATCTTGGCTCCTGTTGCAGGAAAAGTACACATATTACCATTTCCCACACCTTCATGTGAGTGTGGGATACAGTAGATGGGTTTGGGAGCTGTGCAGAGGCTTTGAGAATGATTGTTTCCAAATAGCCAAGACTTAACCTGCAACTTTGTAAGATCATGAACCTTCATAAATTCAGATCTAACCTTAAGGAAACTTATTTTGTTCATGTTTTAGTATCTTAACTTTGTACTGTAACAACTAATAAAACCAAAATTAGTTCCCTCTCTTTTCGAGGTTTTACACTTCTTGGTAATCAGTTTTTAATCAAAAGTAGTATCCAAGATCCACAAACAGCTGAACACCAGTTAAACACAACATATTAAGAAGTAAGACAGTTTTATATTACTTAAAACCCAAGAACGTAATTAAAGCATAACAGGTGTACATCACTTTCAGGCAGTCTGATCCAAAACCTAAATATTTTACTTGGATCATATGGCCATAAATGTACAAGCTAGCCATTTTGATTTTCATTTTTTATTAACCTAGAAATAGTAACCAGAGATAAATGAAGTAGGTAGTAAAAATTAAAAAGACATCTGTACCTGAAACACATGACCTGTAGCTTTAAGCTTTGGTTTTTCAGTTTCTTCATTCAGTGAAATTGAAGAAACTGTTTCATCAATATCACATTTGGCACGAGACTTGGCAAAATCTTCATAAAGCTGAACCTGTACAGCAGACAAGAGAATGAGTATGTTTTCTCAGACAGAAATAAGACAAACAGCCATTTTTTGATTTTAGTTCCAAGTTAAAGTTCTGAATTACCATAAATCAAGAAAACTATACATGGAGCACATGATCAATACTAACAGTGCAATCTCTTGCAATTTTCTTTCAGCTTGGAAAGATATTATAGAACGATGCCAGAAATTAAGCTAAAGAAATACTCTATTGTAACTGGACTGATACTAGTTTTAAAACACATACTAGAAAAAACCTTTTAGTCACATGGTCCCAAAGAATGGCAGAGGTGACATCAGATTCACCCAGGAATACAAAAGTGGTTCCTTTGTGGTCTTAACTGTGCTGAAAACACTAAGCTTCCAGCCACTTTTTAAGCATACCTGCAGAGGACTGAGAATACAGTAATAATCTTGAATAATTTTGGGTGGAAGATCCTGCAGTACATCCTCTTTCATCCTCCTTAGGAGGAATGGCAGAACCTGGCGGTGCAGTGCTTCCATTGCAAGAACCCCTGGGGAAGACAATGGAAGCCATATTTTAGGGAAAAAGATTTGAAATGTCCACCTCTCACTTCCTATTTCTTACACAGGAACTGACCACACTTTCTCTTTTCATGTGCAATTCTCATTTAAAGGAAGAAAACAAGAAAACGAAAATTGAACATTTGATCCTTACCAGCCTCTTGTTCTCGACTGGAGCTTCGGGCATCTCTACTTGCCAGTATTGGTTTGCCATAACGAGCTGCAAATTGGCGTTCAGTACCCAAAAATCCCGGCATGAGGAAGTCAAACAATGACCACAACTCTAAGACATTGTTCTGACACAGACGAAACATTTTTTAAATTATTTTCAGAAGTAACGAGTTGTTACAAGTTATCACAAACATTTCCATGTCTATTCAACTATTTAACAATGCCTATAAACCTACAAACAGAACACTGTGACATACTTTTGAGCTGTTGGAAATTGGTGGCTTTTTCATCAAACTAAGTGACAGAAGACCTGCACCTACACTTTGGCACATAAGACTTTCTACTGCGTCTGATGTATTAAGCCACACTCAACAATAAACCCCAGGAGACACGAGTGGCCTTAGACAGATACTCCATGAACAAGTCATTAGGAGAAAGCCCAAAGTCCGGAGTTCCCTTCCCTGCCTGCTGCTTATAGAACAAGTGGTAGAAAAAGTCTTGTTGCCAACTTTTGAGCTCCCATTAGTACCATGGATCCTGCACCTATTCCCAGATACATGGGTATACTAGGAAAGGAAAAACATGCAGTTTCAAGTATTTAGCAGTGAAAGGCTTTTATTTTCTTTTAATAAAATGTATATACTTCGAACAAGACAACTGATAAAAAGCACAATCAGACCGCAAAATTTATCTGTCTCACTTCTTTTCTACCACTCGCCTAACTCTTTAGGAAAAGAGAAGCAGTTACCTGGATTGGTGTCCCAGAAAGAATAATCCTGTAATTGGCAGTCAGCTGTTTTACTGCTTTTGACAGTTTCGTTTTTCCATTTTTTATTACATGGCCTTCATCAAGAATGCAGTAATTAAACTTAATATTTCTGGAAAAGAAGAATACAGACTTAAGTATCATTTAAAATTCTAAGCTATTAAAAACCTCAGAAAACAAACCAATTCTTACCTGAAGAAGTCAATGTCATTTCTTACAACATCGTATGAAGCCACTATGAGATTGTGTCTTTTCACCTGGTGCTGTAATCTTAAGAAAAAAAAAATAAAATAGAGGAGATAACTAAAACGCCCCTTACACGTGTTATTATTTCAGATTTTAAAGGTACCATCACAAGTTTTACCATGCCACAAACTATGCTTCAGTAGTAGCAGTAAAGTGAATTGCAAAATTGTGTTGTATTTTACTCTACCCAAGTCATAAATGCAAAATACATTACCTTGCTCTCTCAGTAGGAGGTCCTGTATAGTGCAAAGGATTAAGATATTCTTTTGAGCAAAATTTGCCCACTTCATCCACCCAGTGTCCTGTGAGTGTAGGAGGGCACACCACCAAGGAGGGAAGAGGGACACTGTCCACCAGTTTTGTTCTTGCATATTCCTGAGCCCTTAAAGAATATCAAAACAAGTTTGAAAAAAATCATTTTTCGTAGAGTATCTTTAAGATGGAATGCTATTTGTTTACACTTACCTGAGGCAATGATCACCTGCAAGAATGCAAATGGACTGTAAAGTTTTCCCTAAGCCCATGTCATCACAAAGAATTCCATGAAGTTTGTATTTATTGAGAAATGCCAGCCAGTTCACTCCATCCTGAAATTGGAAAACAGAAAGAACACTTCAGAAGAACTGGCTTTTGGCTAGTTCATCTTCAGTTCAAACAGCTGTATGTTCTATCATACATCACTGCCAAACTAGAAGCTTGTTTCCCACCACAAATGCATCCACTACAGCCCCTTCACTCAAAGCAGAGGGGAATAAAGGGAGAAACAGAAGTGGCTGAACAGCACAAGGGGACCTGGCTTTGCAGTGGAGAGCAGCTACAATCAGTCTAAACAAGGCACAGCCCATTGGCCATTCCCTGAGAAAGATGAAAGGGGGAAAAAAACTGTACCATGAAAAGAAAAACTGTATAAATGGTACGCATTACTTGATTTGCTGTTCCTTACCCAAGAACACAAGATACATACTGCAAAGCTAAAAACAAAACAAACCCCCCCGCCAAAACCCACAAGCGAAATACCCCAGCACCCAAACAACTCTTACCCTTCCATAAAATCATATCGGACTGGAACATTCTGCTTTTTTTAAAATAAAAGTATAAGTTATTACCTGCTGATATTTTCTGAGCTCTGCTTTGATTGGTACTGGAATTTTATAGTTTTCCAGTTTTTTTCCATCCAATAATTGTTCCAGAAAGTGACGTTCTTTAGCTTTCATTCGGATTAATTCTTCAGACATGTTTGGTGGATCTGGTATACCAGCCTAGGAAAGCATTTTTAAAGCGGTAATGTAGAGGCTACAGTACTTAATTCACAGAGAGTAAGAAAAAGTCATACTAGCTCAGATATTTTAAATGAACAGATGGCAAAGATCTGCAGTCTTCTCAGCTGTGTAAATCCAAACTCAGTGCCCCAAAGGACATACTGAAAAGCTTGATGGAATCACAGAGAAGATGGGAAATCTTGGTTATGCCTGTAAGATTCTACAGGTTGAGCTATTCTATCTCTAATCAGGGAGCTTATCTGGCTGGCTAGAGAATTCTTTGACACCCGTTTCTCTTAGCCAAAATCTACCATTCCAAGTGAGATGGATTTTTCTCTCACAGATGTTAGTAGAATTAGATCTAAAGTGATACTAGAAGCCATAGAATGCATTCAGGCAGTTGGAAACTCCTGGGAAAAAGAAAAACCTAAACTCCTCCAGATTTGCAGCAGGAGACACTGGCTTCCTATGTACTTCCCCTACCAGGCACGACACCCATCTGTTGTGGATGGGTATATGGACAGTAAATATGCTCAGACATTCTTGCTTGCTAATAACATATAGTAGCAAAAGAGACAGTAATATTCTCCCATCATCACATCTGTCATCTCAGTTTTCTGGGCCACCTCCATCTTTAGTTAGCTTTACTTCAAAACCCAAGTCACTAATCACTTGGGGAGCACTCCTGGCTGAGAAGAAAAACTATCATTCCACCGTGTATGTGGTTAATAAGGAAGGTAGAAAACTAACCCAGATTTCAGATGTCAGAAGGGTTCCAATAAGGTATTTAAGATGCACATACACATGGGCAACAGCCTACTGTTCAACTGCTCTTCCTACCCTCTCTTTGAAAATAAGATGTCTGAAGTGTGAATACCATGCCAGTTAAGTTTGTTCAAGTATATTGTCAACTTGCAGTATGATTGCTTATCAATAAAACAGGACAGATTAAGCTGAACCGTTTATCTTTCAATCCTTCTCTCAGTCATATTTTCACCTTTATGGTTGAATGAATAATGAAATTGAGAATAAAGGTACAGGAAACTGAGCAAACTAAGTTCTCCCAACTCATTTAACTGCTATTGTTTCCAATTCCTCACAGTGAGAAACCAACACAAAGATACAGATTAGAAACTCAAAGCTTATTCAGACCTCTATCACTTTTACTTATCCAGGAGCTGAATTCAGGTCATGCATTTTAGGCAGTATATAAAATGCCAGCAATAAACGCAGAAGACGAGACTCTTTTGTTTTGTTACAGAACTAAAAGTCATGCTTCAAGGACATGAAATTGAAAGAGTCTCTTTTTTCTTTTTTTTTATACCACCACTATAACTACCGAAAGCTGTAAGAGTTTGTCTTACAAAATATCTGCAAGGCTACCCTAAAAAGTCTTCCCATTTAAGAAAGTAAAACTGTATCCATAAAACACCACTCTGTAAGGATTTTTTACACAAAGCATTCATGAAATTTTGACTATGAAAACTTAGTAATACAGTTATTTCAACCTCAAAAAAGGATGCCTTCATAAAGTATTGTCTCATAAAACATGTATTTCCCCAGTCCCTATCAGTCCACCCCCTACTCTTTCCACTGAGGTGACTCCAACCCCTCTACAGTTACCAATTTATATTCCTTGTTTGGCCTAACATTTAAAATTGCTGGCATTCAAAAGACTGTTCCACAACAGTACTGGTATTTTCACTCATTATTAGCCTATTTCACTCATAGACTGCACATTAAATAAGTTTCAATATCTGACACGGAACTTTCTTAACTGGAAAGTGAAGACTTAAGGGAGTTCTTGAGTAACTATGGAAAAGAAACATGAACCGATCATGCACACATATGCAATTAATAAAACAAGTATTCTACATTTCTGAGATATGCTCACTAAATTCTATTAAAATAGCTTAAAAAAATCTAATAACCTAAGTTATATGTATCCCATAAGTCTGTATCCAGATACATATGAAGAGCACTGGTGTGAACAGTACTGGAATAAACAGCAGCATGCCAAAAATTAATTTCTACTTTGCTCACTTTTAACTTTTTTGACATTTCAGTGTAAGCATACAGAAAGTAAGTGCTTCATTTAATGCAGATTGCTAGTTATCAGATTCTAAGGTTATTATACTAAATCTAAAATTGCGATAATGGAAGATACTGAACCCACTAAACCAACAATTTTTTTTTCCTCATTAGAAACACGCAAACAAATTCTGAACTGTCTTCTATTACCATCTGGTGGTGAAAATAAGTTACTTGGAAGCCTCGTAGTCCCCAGAGTGGAGCTTGACCACATACACAACACCAAGCATACATACTGAGCACACATGTAACTCGTGAGACTTTTGAGATAAAACTAGCAAAAGCAGCATTACATAGAAGATAAATGAGTATACACTAACTTCATGTACAGTTTCTTATAAAGAGAAATTTTACTTCAACATTTATTTAGAAAATTACTAACAAAGGGTCCAATTTTACTCATTTTACATTATAAAAGACATCTTCAAATATCTGATATAGACTCAACACCTATAAAAAGCTACTTGCTCAGCATTTAGTAAACCAGAAGCTTGGACTTTTTGGCTGGTGAAACAGTGGATAGAGGACAGTTCACATACTCAATATACTTACAATTTCAGCTTACCTCAAGAGGCATTAGTCTAATTAGTGTTGCAAAGCACTGAGTAGCCATAAAACGTACACTGTTTGTCTGATCACTCATTCTACCCAGAACTGGAACCACTAGAAGAACAATGTATGGAACAATACCAACATCCAGCTGCTCCATTACACCTGGATCAGTTTTTAAGGAAATAAGTTCTCACCAGTTCAGGATTGTCTAGCATGAATATACACCTGGCAGATTTCCCACTCAACAGGTAAAAGTCATTAATACATTACATGAACAAGATTTCTACTAACAAAGCAATGGGGTGGAGAGGAAAGAGAGGTCCCATCCACCCAGACTTGGCCCAGTGAATTCCATGGTTTGAGGAACTGAATTATCTCCACCAAAATTTCATTAAAATAAAGGCAATAGAAATGAAAGCTGCTTCTATTTCTTGTTTACAGGAAGAACATAGTTTATGATTTTATTTAATTCCTCCTCCTATTTTTTCAGGCAGTTTTTGTTCCCCCAAATTAAGCAACTGCAAAGAAGTTTCCACATTTTTGAATGCTCACACAAGGATACATGCAAGTGCTTCAATTGCACCTTCCTGTTTGGTGTTGTCATCTATTGCTCCCAACCACGGCAGAACTTTCTCTAGAAAGATATTCATTGTTTCCATGGTAGCTATTTTGCTCATAACACCTACACAACGAGCAGCCATGTGTCTCACTGCAGTGCTGGGATGTTGAAGGCACATATAAAGATGAGTCAAGTGCTGTATTAACTGAACAGAAGAAAAGGGTGGAGAAAAGATTAATATGAATTATAAAGAAATTACTGAGAAATTTTCAATTAAACAGTCTTACAGTCTCTGCTTCCTCCAAAAGAATGCCCGAAATGGCTCCTTCACAAGGTTTAATTGTTTAGAACTGAAAAATTCTTCTAGAAGATGACAACTGAACTTTGAACAAGTATTACTCCCCAATACAGTTAAAATTCTGAGTAACAAAATATTTAGGGTTTTAGACAAAATGAAAATTAAAGAAGTCCTTGGTAATTAAGGAATTGTTTTACACTGGAAAAATACAGTACTAAGAACTCAGAGCTTCATAAAAAAAAGTCATTGCTTAAATACAGATACATAGATTTAAAAATTTCCAGCTTGCAAATTCATCCTGGCCTCCTCCCATTTATGTTTAGGGAGATGAGCTCTGTGTTGGGAGTCTTATTAACTCTGTGTGACAAGAAAGACACCCAGAAAGAAATTCCCATCTTCCCAAGGAAGCATGTATGTATGTACATGTCTTTTTCATCAGCACAAACACATTTTTATTCAGATATCTTAAAGAGATGGTCAGGTTTCTCCTAGCATGGAAGTCCTTAAATATTAGCTTTGATGAGCCAATTCCACCCTCTTTGACTTCCTATGGAAGTTTTTTCTTTTTAAATATGTATACAGTATTATCAACCCCCAAAACAACCTACACATTAACTACAGACCATATATACGTATACGTATAAAGTACACAGATGTATTAGAAAACCCTTTCCATTTCATATGCTAAATTCACTCACAATCACTTCAGTATTTAAATAGATAATAAACAATTCCATATGTTCCACATGAATCTTCTCCATCTGCTCAGAACGCTACATCCATTCCTTACACTCATCTTTTCCCATCATATCCTTTCCAGAGTTCTGGTCTACTTACTCCTTTCGTGAGAGTCTTTCCATGTATTTTTACTACCCTGTCACCCTCCTTTTATGCCTCTTCCACTGCTACTGTATTTATTCTGAAATATAGTACTGCAGATAAGCTAATACTGAAAACTGTGTTCAGAGGCAGACATAATGATGTCCCTCTTGCTCTGTTTCTTTCTAATTTTCTATTACTTTTTTTTAACCAGTATTTTACTGTTATTTTCACAAAACTCTCCTAACTCCACAGTCTCTCTCTTGAGTAGAAATAGGCAGTTCAAAGCTCACTACTGCATGCAAGAAGATAAGTCTTTCACACTGAGTGGTATGTAAAAATAAATAATTAAAAACCCCCGAGATCCAGTCTCCTTGGGGGTAAATTGAAGTTTCCCATAACTTTTTCATTCCCTGCACAGGGTGCCTTTCTGATAACCTTCAGCCTGTTCCACAGTAGTCAGGCAGTAAATTGTGCAGTTTTATTACTACCATTTCCCCCCCTACTCTGGCCACATAAACTACATGTCAGTCTATTAGAAGTCAACCTGTTTCAGTCAGCCACATAATGCAGCTTAACAGCATTTTTATCTGTACTTCACTAACAAAGAGAAAGCACCATATTATCACTCTGTTTCTCACGTTTAGGAAATCTGGAATTAGAATAAAGCAGAGTCAAGATGCTGGTTTCAATGTAACAAAATAGCATAAGTATTATCCTAACTGAGACTTCAGACACAATCTTGTTTGGGCATCTGACCATCTGAAGAAGGTAGGCCAAGGCTAAGTTGCTGGTAGGTGCTCGATTTATTTATGTGTGGGCTTATTCTACAACCCCACACAAATAAATACAGAATTTAACATCCTACAGAACACAAGGGAAAAACAGCTTTAGAATGTAACAGCTGAACTGCTGAGGACAGAAGGCTACGTCTTCAGTTCATCAAGACTAGGATACAGGCAGGCTAGCAAATGAATAAGAACACTATTTGAGCAAAATTAAGAAAACATCTAAAAAGAAGCCTTACAAAACAAAGATTTAAAACAGTGGCAATCAACAGACTGAATTGCTTCCTATAAAAAAGCTTATTTGGAATATAATTACCAGAGGATGTAGCTGAGTATCCATTGCAGCTGCTGTTGTTTCAAAAACCTGCAAAGAATTTACTAGCTCCTGGGCAGGAGCATCTCCTTTTTCCAATAAGGACTTTCGGTCTGTTAAAAACAGAAAAGGCGTTCAGTTCAAGACTGACATACTGCCCCCAACCTACCAGCCCTCCCCCAGCTTAAATCAGAAGGGTAATTACCAAAATTATTTATGTGAATGTTGTTCCTTAATGAACCAACCATAGCATCCCAGAGATGTGGCAATCCCGTTGCCATTTCAGCACCAAAATGTTTAGCTATAGTAGATAAGGCAAATTCAGCTCCTCTTCTTTGTACAACATAAGGTTTCTGAGCCTAGCATTAAACAATTTAAAAAACAGGAAGGACAGATTTAGGAATAGCAATTACTTTCAAACAAGCTCCTGTTGTTACATAGGCATTCTATTCTGACTGTGTTTATAGCTATTTACAACACATTTGCTGATCCATTTTTTTCTTTGCAAGTTATTTACTTTATTCTTTGTACAAGTAAAACCAAACGCACAGGGAAAAAAAAAAAAAAAAAAAGGTCTTTTGTAGCAGATTATTTAAATCCTGTAAGTTTTGGGATTTAGCTTTTGCTGACACAGGCCCATTTCAGCAAGAGGTTTTCCAGCTGGTTCCAGTTTCAAAACCTCAGATATTGCCAATATAGGGACACCACAAACAGTAACACACTAGGCAAGACTTCCCAAAAGCAGTATTTGTTTTGTTAAGCCCTATCTCTTTCTCCCACCCTCTTCAGAAAATGGAATGGATAAAAATCACTTCAACAATTAGGAAGACACTTCACAACACTGCTGAGGAATCACAGTCCTGACTGGCATCTTATTAAAACATGCTGACACTTTATATGATGAAACAGTAACAAAAAATTTAGCATATCAAGTGTGGAAGTCACACATACATAAATCCTAAACCCAGTCATACTTCAAATACTGTTCTTAATGCTTCAGAGCACCTATTGTGCATCAAGATGATTAGCACTAACATGGGTAAGGACACAGCACAGTTTAGGGAAATCCATTTGCATGGATTTGTACTGAGATATTAATGAATTGTACTAAATGTGAAGTATTTCAGAAGTTACTAACATTCTTAATGAAACACTGAAGATTTAAAACATCATTATCAACAAACATATGCTGCTTGCATCGAAACTTTATGTCAACTCTTTTCTCTCACAAATAAATCCTGGACATCCCTGTTATAATGCTGTCAACTCCAGTGAATTCAAAAGTAATGGGAGGGGGTGTGTGCATAGATATGCAAGTTGCAAATCCAAGTTGCTGAATTTTACCTCATCAAGTTCTGTAGGAATGCTTCCACTACTGCCAGGAGGGAGATCTACAACTGGGGCTTTTGGAGCTTTTGGAGTAGGACCTCGCCGACTTGTGATGGCAAAAGCAGCTTTCTGATGTCTGTAGAGTGTAATTATTCCCTTGTGCTTAGTAACTGTATGATGCATCCCATCTTTATCAGAGTTGGGCCCTGAAGGAAGAGAAAGAAGAGCTGACAATTTAAGATGCAGTTTAAAACATAGGCAGAAGTGATAGCTAGCTACAAGCCATCTGCAGATCTCAATGTCCGTAAAAATACTAAAACATGTCATCGTTCTCAAGGATGGAAAATTCAAGTACAGAGTTACTCTGTTCAGAGCACATTTACAGCCTTGGCATCAAAACTGAAGTGTGTAAATTGCTACACAAATTACTTAGCAGGAAACACAGGTAACAAAACTGCAGTCAAATATAAAAAGTTTGCAGAAGATTTTTTTGTGTAAGACAACACGTTACATTCTAAAGTTTAAAAAAACCCTTATCTTCTGTGTCCTCTACAAACAGTTTATGACTTCTACCATGATACAAGAGCACATGCCATCAATATCTTTGGATGTGTTGATGTTTCCATTTATGCTAATGAGCTTAATTTTCAATCAGACATGGATATTACCCTACTCTGACTTTACAAAAAAGTACTATGTATAATGGACAAACCTTAAAGCAGGTTAGAATCTTTGACAGTATTAAGGTGTTAGTATTGTTCATTCAATCTATATGTTTTCAGCAAGGACCAGCAGGAACAGGGTGCACAGAATTATCGGTTAATCTCAAAGACTGTACTCATCTTTTGTTATCTTAGTATTAACCCATGGAACATAACACAAGTCAGGGTTTTTTTTTCTAACAGGCTACTCTAATTTCCATACGTATTCAATTTCAATGAAAAGCTTCATAACGTATGTAAATGAAATGTAATCATAAGTGGATAATAACAGCAAGTAACTGAAAACTGGGACGAAGGTGGTTTTTAACATAAATTTTCTGAAAACCATAAACATCATTAGCTGCACACAGTGTGTAGTTCATGATATCTAAATGAAATAATTACTAAGAAATGAAGACTCGGTTGCTGGCATTTGAAAAACACTGAAAACAAGATGCACTCCAATACCCGTTTTGACAGTTCAGATAAAAGCACAAGCATTTTTAGGAATCCTGGCAGTCTTAGGTATCATACCTTTTGAGTTTTCATAGCTGCTGCTCTGAGGCTGTGCAGGACATGCTGCTAGAGGGGTCAGATGTGGATCCACACAGAGGGAGTTGCAGAGATTTTTTATAATCTTTGAGTTGGGACAAGGAGATCTTGTTGTACACTGCTGAAGTAACTTTGCTATACACGAAGCCACATAGTTTTGTACAAGTGTATTCTCCTCTTTTTTGATAGCTTCCATTAAGGGCTTTATAACAGGATTTAGTTTTTCTGGAAGTTGTTGCAAGTTCACAACTGCGCATGCAGCAAACGTATGGACTCGCAGATGCATCACTTGCCATTCTTGATTTGTTTCTGTAACAGTCATTTGGACTTGTTGTCGTTTACTATCCAACTGCTGTAGAATTTTAGGATTCAAAGTAAAGGATGATGTGGCTTCATTGAAAATAGAAGTAACCTAATAAAAAGGAAGAAAAAAACTTACAAATCCATTTCATTTATTGTAAACAGGGATATCCTCTGAAAACCATGGTTTTTCTGGCAGAACACGAGTCACTTTACCAGGTATTATCATTTCTCTTTTTCCAACAAATATCAGGAAATGCTGCAAAAAGTAGTTTCTGGAATCTTCAGCTGCAGCTCAAGGGGAAAAAAATCAGGCATATTATGAACATTTCGAGTCTAGATTCTGAAAGCTAAAAGAGATGTTCTCCTCCAAATTTAGATTGTCCTATTTCTGCCAGATATATCCAGATATTCTGGCAACACGTAAGCACATGACAGATAAGCAAAGTAGAATA
>JANHGB010027428.1:0-18145 GCA_026283785.1 Coracopsis vasa | reverse complement strand
CCCCCCCCCCCTCAAATTTGTTTGTAACCCAGAGGTATTCACATAGTTTTGCATCATTAAACCAGACCTTTCAGAGCCAAAATAACTTGTAAAGGACTTAAAGGCCACAATTTTGTTTGATGAATTCTCAGCAAGAAGAGCAAAGGTCAAAACCATACAGTTTGCTTTGCTGCTTTTGTTGCTTTTTTTGATGATAGAACTGAAAAGTCCTGTTGAATTGCATGACTGAATGAATACATAAGTCAATGTAATACTATATTCCAATGAAATACTATATGCAGCTGAAAATATAGTAAGTGCCAATGTCAAGCTCATCTCTGGCTTGCCTCCCCTCTGCTTCCTAAGAGAAGTCATTACCTAGTGTTTATTTACAAGACTGGGAAAAAAAGTATATTGGAAAAATGAAGGCTTTGTGTTCAGATTTCAGGCATGAAATGGTGTCCCACTGCGTCATTTTGGATTTGCCATTTAAAGGCTTACAGTGTGTTTGCTTGAACAGTCCCTCTTTCAAGAAGAGGAATTTAGTTCTTTGGAATCTGACAGTCTCAGAAGGGCTGCTCAGATGTTTTTATTAATTAGTTAATATTTGTGTAATGCTTAAAGTATCAAGTGCTATATAAATGTTAAGCTATGGAATTTGGTCCTACAATTAAATTGCAATTATAAACAATGAAAAATTCATATTTATATATTTGCTAGGAATTTACATGAGCATGACATATTTGATAGCTTAGCAGAAAGCTCCTAATCTACCCAAAGCCATATAAAGTTTAGGGATATGGCCAACAGCCTATTTAAATAACAAAGCAAAAGTCATATTTTCCCCTGTGTTTCCATGTTAGCCTTTAAGGCTCCAATTAAAAGCAATTTAAGACAGAACTTTCATACTTGATTTTCCCATACAGTTGCCGTCTAGTAAGCCTCTAACACACATAAAATAAAAAATTGCCCCTGAAATCATATTAAGTGTGCAAATCCAAAAAAAAACCTTGGCACATATTTGGGTTCAGATTAAAACCTGCAGGCTTGCAAGCTTCCAGCTCATCTGTTGACATTACAGAAGATAAAAGTATCAGAGAAACAGCAGAAAATGCTGAATGCCTTGTTACTTTTCCTAGCTTTTTTTGTCTACATACAACTGTCAGACTGTTAATGAAAAGACTCCTAATGAATCAACACTCTCACAACAGTGTCACTAATGAACTACTGGTAGATGGAAACGGAGACTAAAAATACTATGGCTCCCTTTAGTGCAGAGTTATCTTATCAATATGCTGTAGCCGGAACTGTTAGGCTGAAAAATGCATTTACTTAAGAAAATAACATCATGAAGCAGAGCTACGGTAACAGCAGTACTTCTGGTGCCAGAACACACTTGTAGTTGGTGGGTGGCTTGTATAACTTGAGCACTTAATTAAGTGTATTTTTCCAATAAATACATTGTAGGACATTAATTTTTACTGATGGCTAAATATCTGCTAAGTAGCTGCCTTGTCTCTTAGGCAACCAGACTAGATTTTAATAACTTGCAGGACAAAAGAGCAACAGGCGCATAGACTCTGGTGAGGATGTCATCATTTCCATTATAAACCTCATTTTAACACTGGGGAGGATACTCTAATTTGAACATTAAAACATGCTGAGGATAGCTTTTATCTGGGAGTGATTTTCTGGTTTTCTAGTAAGTGCCATTTGCATCCATTTGGAAGAATCTTAAAGGCACAGAGCTTGCAGGGGGGGAGGAAAAAAAGCTTAAACTGAGAATATAAAGAAAAAAAAGAAGAAAGCCCTAAACCAGAGTGGGCTACAGGGTTTAAACGTGGTATTAAGCCTTTACATTTGACTCAGAAAGGCTGATGCCAGTAACTGTGAAGGTGATCAAATATGGGGCCAAGGTCACATGGGACCTTCAGAACACAGGACTGTGCTATATAATCTGGAGATGCTGATTAAGAGTGATGCTATTGTTAGGTCAGGAAACAAGAGGCACAACATGCTGCTTATGATAGTGGGAAAAGGTGGTCCTTTGGAAGTACAAAACCCAATCAAATCTCTGGTCACTCTGTAAATCTAAGGATATGATACTCTCTCCTTGGAGGAGTTTGTGTGTTAAGTTCCACTGTTGTAGGCACTTTCTAATTCCAGCTCACCATAAATTAAAAATAGCCTTCACTTCCCTTCCTAAATATATTTGCAGGAGTTTTATGTGTGTTCTGGATCAGCTATGAATCAGCCACTCCATGTAAGAGTGCTGCAGGTATGGATGCAAATGGTGCTTATATATTCAGTAGTTTAATACATATTTTAATCTTGTAAAGTTGTTTGCAACAAAAGCTGTTTTATAACTAAACTACATTATTACTATGAACCAGGCCAATAATACGTGCTTTAAGTCTATCTGGATACAAGTTTACATTAGTGGCTTAGTCACCATCCACATCTGTAAAAAATAAAACAATAAAAATAAATAATGCATATAGGAACTCTTGTCAAAGTTCATTCAGGCAGTTCCATTTTACACACAATTCATTTCCTATGTTTTAAATACTGAAATACTGATTTATGTTGTCAAGGCACCCTAAGCTTACATAGAGAATAGACTCCAGAAACCTTACAAACATTTAAATAACTTTAAAATAGTGCAGATAGAGGAGCTTCTTACCAGACCTTCTTATTTTCAGCTTTTTTCTAGGCTAACCTATACTTCTAGCTTTTTCTATGTAGCCTTTGTCATGCTGTCCCAGGCACTTTGTACTGCTTCAGAAGTCAAGCTGAGAGAAGTCACATCTGAAATTACAAGGCCAAGAAGTTACTTGTCACCCAATCTCCTGTGCTTGAAGAGGGCACAAGAAAGAACTATCTACAAAAAAGCAAGAAGTGCTCTTCTACAGGAGACTGTGTTTACAGATCTTGTAGTGAAAAATAAGTCCACTGACACATACAGAAGGTCCAGTCCTTTTTCTATCACTAGAAAAAGCCAGGGGCCACAACAACTGAAAGCCAGAATTTTATAAGTGACATTTATCCAAAATTTCATACTCTTTCTTAAAAGGGCAGGAAAATGAGTGGAAATATTGTAAGTGGTAAGTCCATGCAGCCCTCAACGAGTCCATCCACTGCCTCCTCTAGAAGAAGATGAGCTCTCGCTGCTTCTCACGTGCCCTGACTACTTTTAGCAGCATTTGCAGCCGCGTGGTGGGGCTCAGCAGCATAACACGTACGATGGTTCAGAATTCCTTATGTCTTTATTTTCATATGTTGCTGGAGAATAGAGCCGCGTTATTCTTATTTCAGAGGAGAAGAGCTGAGGCACAGAGATTGCGGGCTTGAATCAGTACCACAGACATTAGCAGCAGTGGCCAGAAGACTGGCAAGTACTCAGCAGGAATGTTACCTCTGGAGAGCCATCCTCAGCCAAACCTGCCTTGCAGGAATAAAAAGAGATAGTCACTGCGCACTAACATTAGTCTGGTTGCAGCTTTCATTTTGCCAGCCCCTTCTAGAGCCAAAGCGAGCAAAGCTCCCTCAAACTCAGTTGCCAACTGGAGGTTGTGTGAGCCTGCTCACCCATTCAAAACTTTCCATTTGGCTACCAATCGCACTGACCTTCTTCAAAGCAGGCCTTGGTAGACATGTACGCCAGCTTGAGAAATGGTGAAATACATCCCCAGCTATTTGCTTAGAAATGAGAACTCTCATATTATTTGGCCATATTTTGCAGAGCATTTCTGCCTCCTCCATTTTACTGGCAGAAAGTTGATGTCCAATTATACCCTTGAACAGTGAACGGGAACACTTTACACCACGTGCACTTTCCCTATCAGCATGAAGATAAAAAACCTTATATATGTATAAAGGAGAAGAGAGTAAGTCCCATCAAAAATGACATGCTGGGATTTCAGGAGGATTCAACTTTTCAAAATGAAACTTGAACAGCTGCTGGATGATACAACCTGAATAAAAGTAATTAAAGGAAAATGAGTTCTGCCCTCTTGCATCCTCCTGACTCATGCCTCATTTTCTACTTCAGGGTTTAGGAAAGCAAATGCCTATTTCTGTGTCCATCACCAGAGCGACATCACAGCAAGTTAATTAGAGCACATGACAGAGAAGCCCTATTTTTGCCTTCAAATAGAGATCTTTCTGTTGCATATGAACATTTTTCTTTCTGAGCTAGTCAGAGAAACTTGTTAACAACCAGGAAAGGACCCCTCTCCCAAAGGTGTATGAAAATTATGCTTTTTCTACAGCTCGCAAGCTTCAAGATTAGAGTTGCCAACCGTGCTGTATTAAAGAGGATACAGTCAGACTTGACTGATCAAGCTTAATTTAGCCTTATGTTTGTGTTTCTGAAACACGGTAAACAATTTTTTAGCATGTACATGCTTACTGACTTGCAAACAAGAAACATTTTTCCTTCTCTGAATAAAAATGAAATCGACAAACTCATGACCTGTGTATTAATTATGATTTTTATATTCCAAAGTGTATTGCTTCATGGAGGTGCCTAAACACCACTCTATATCTATATGCCCTGATAAAGAATAATCCAGGTGTTTATTGCAGATGGATACCACTGAAGCTAACAGCCATGTTTCACCCCCAGTTTGGTGTTCGTGTCATCATGTGGAAACAATTTCTACTATGTGGGTACTGCTCTTGGCTGCAGAAACCAGGGCACACATCTGAAATGTTTGTTTCTCAGACTGACACTGTGTGTCTAAAGCTGGATGCCCAAATCTGTGTTTAACAATCTGAAACCCAGAACTGAAAGCATTATTCAAAAGCACATGACATTAATCATAGTTCTTCACTATCCAAGCTCCTCTCCCACTGGCCTTTACTGACCTCTCTCTCCATCTTCAGAGAGGATGGACAACAGCACCTGAGGAAACAAATCTTCCCCGTAGGTTAATAACATGCCTCAGTCCATTAGGGGATTCATAGCAAACAAATAATCACCAGTAATATATAAAAGGGAGTTGTGCATAAGCAGACAGAGGTCAGGCAGCTTGTTATTTTTCCTATGGAGATAACAGCCCACACTTCTCCATCAGTCAGCATCCAGAAGGACTCAGCTCTTGTTTTGATCCTGATGCTTTTCTTACAGCCAAGCAGGAGTACTCAAAGGAGGCCTTGAATTGTGGCTCGGCTGTCTGCGTCTTTAAGTCTTAGAGACCTTAGACCAGGAGATGAACACAAGCAAAGGCACACATTTCTCTGGCCAGTGATCCAAAAATTTCCAAAAAGCCCTTTCCGAATGGAAGACCACATTAAACAAACAATAGGGTCAGAGATACAGTACGTGGAGAAATGCTGTTAAAGTGCATGACCAGATGAAGAAGAAAAACAGAGCCGTTATGATGGTTTTATGGACTCTCTGAATATATTCCTAAGTGTCACACAATTTTAACACTGCTTTGACAGGTTAATATGCGCAACTTGCCTCCAGGGGCTAAGATTAAGTAGCAACAAAGCTGAAGGGAAAAGCATTGGCAATAAATGGTGAGAATTTTTTTGGAAGCATTCTTTCTCTATGGGAATACTTTATTTAAGTAAAAGGGAAAAAATGCAAGATGTACACAATTAAAGTCAGACTCTCAACAACATGCAAAGTTTAATTATTATTTTAACAATGTTACATACATCACCAGCAATTTCCTGTTTTCCTTCCAAATGCAACATTGTTCAAACAAAACTCCAGCACGTGTGTGCTCCATCTCCATGTGGCCTCCATCTAACCCATGGAACATGTCCTACATCACATGCAGAGATAGTCTAGACCAACGAGGCATGGCCACAGTCAGGAGGAGAACAGTTCAGGGGGCAGGGACTGCAGGTATCCCAGTGAAAAGCACAAGGCATGGCTAGTACCTGAGCTCCCCTAAGGGCAGAAGGTCGATTTACTCCATTGCTTTCAAGCTGGGCAGCACTGGAGCTGCTTCTGAGGCAACTGAACAATGGAAAGAGTGAAAGGCAAGAAATGGGCAATACCAGAGCTGGGACAGAGCTGCAGCGATGGCAAGGATCCTATGAGCAATTCTATGATCAAGACTGAAAGGCAGGATGAGGAGCCCCAACAGTCGATCACGAGTATAAGAAGCAGAATCATGCCCACATTCACCCAAGCACCACTGGAGGTGGCAGCCCAAGAGTCATCCAGCCAACTCCTTTAGAAAGCCATCATGACTGCTGTAGAATGCATCCAGCTATTCCAAAACACTAGTGCCCAGGAAAAGCTGCTTTCATCAGCTGAGGAGGCATATTTTCCAAGTTCTCCCAGTCAAGCCAGCTCATCTTTATTTCACTCTTTGATGTAAGGGCAGTGTGTTTTTTTAAGAGACATTTCTCAAAGAAGGAAGAGTAGTCATTTGGCACATAAAAGAGAGCAGTGTCGTGAGAATAAGGGACAGCTGAGCACAACATGTAGCGAGAGCAGAGGGAACACAAAGGCAGCAAAAATAGAAGGCACCTTGGAGTGGAGAAAACAATAAAAAGCAGGAATCCATAGGGTTTCTGCACAAGGGGCCCAATAAAGGGCCAGAAGACACACAGTGGAAAAAGGATGGTCACATTGGCTGGGAAAAAAGCAGAGCACTGCGGAAAAGAAAGCTGCTGAGTGTCCATTTGGTTGGGAGGGAAGGTGGTCTCACGAGGGCTTCACCCCCATGCAAAGTACAGGGCAGCCCTCTTTCCCTTTGCCACATCCCTGGGCTCGGGTAGCAGGTAATGTGTCTGAGCTGAAATGCTGCTGGGAGTGTATGTGTAATGTTGAATTAAGATGGGAAAGTAAATGAAAAGCATGAGGCAAACATTTTAATTAATCGGTTTCTCTATTATATTTAACATTCTTGGACGTTTTCTTCAAAGTCAGTTAACTCAGCTTTATGTTTCTGGTAAATAAAAATCTCCAGTTTGAAGCAACCCTTTTTAAGCTGCATGGAAGAGGAAATCAGAAGCCTAATTCTCACCCCTACTCTGCAAACCACCTATTTTTTCCACAGCAAGATTAAATGCACCGTTGTTGTTCTGCCAGCCCTTAACACAAATTAGTGACTTAAATTACCTTTCATCTCACCTTATAAATTCTACCTTGAAGCAGCAGAAAGCCCAAGGGCTCTTGCATAACCAGATGAAGACAAGTTCACTGCCTCGAATCCTTCCCATCTTGCTCCACTTTACATCAATTCTTTATAAGAAGAGGTCTCAAGGGCTAACAAAGAAGCTGGCCACGCAGCAGAAGGTGCCGTGGGATTTTCAGAGGTAAAAGCCCATCTCGCGGTGAATCAGTGCACTCCATTAGTCCTAGGAAACACGGGGCACATCGAACGAGGCAGATGTGCCCTCACTTGCCAGGCTTCAGACAAATGCAATCAAATCTATTTTAGTCATCTGTGAAATGCAAATGCGTTCCACTTGCGCACCCGCAAGATCCATTGTCTTCCTCACTGAAGCATACGATAATGCCAATTAAACGTCATCGAAAACTTAATAGGTGTTCTGATTGCCTATGGGAAATTATCTTTACTTTTTTACTATTAGTATTATTTTTATTATTTCACATCACAGAGGTTTTAAAATGTTTTAATAATTGTGTTAGGGTTTGTTTGTGTTCTGCCTTTCTTCAGTTCTGTGGTCAACACCCATGCAGACTGAGCAGTGAAACCTGTGTTTACACTAGGAGGAACAGCACTGCGTAATTCTGAGTATTGAAAATACCCTTCCCAACTTCTAAATGGGCCCTATGCAGATGTGGCAGTTGCATTAATCTGCTGGCAATCTCGCTCACACATGCAGGCTCCCATACATGCACACAGCCCCTTTGTTATTCTGCTTAGAAATAGCCAGGCAGCTGTAAAGATGTTTATTCTCAGCCCCACATGAAAAAATGTTTGCAGTATGTACGTAGCCTACAAAGTCAAGAATGATAAGCATTTAAATCAGACTGGCCACGCAAAGTCAATATTTCGATATTAGAGGAATTGATTCTTGATCTAGTGCCAGCACTGTGTACTCAATGTACTGCAGAAAAATCCTCGCCCAGCCTTCCTGCCAGCACACTGTTAGGGATGACAAGCATGCAGTTATCTGATAGAGCAGATATTTGTTCCAAAAGACGATTTTCATTTCAAAGACAAAACATGAAAAGAGCTTACTTGTGGGGAAACCAAATACTGTATTCTCCTCTTGATAAATCAAGCTTTAGAGAAATAAAGCCAAAGAGAGCAGGGTTCTGAAAAGAACTTCTGTAGCTCTTTTCATGCTTTTTCAGCTACTCAGCTGGCTTAACTCTGCCAACTAATAATCTTGTGTTTCCCTAAGATGTGTTGAGAAAGAGTTTATTTGCAAATAATTATTTAGTGATAAGGATGCATGTCTGTTTGCTTTTAAACAGACCCTACAAAGCTAATTAGGGGATTTATGGTACAACACAGGGTTCTATATGGTTTGTACCTTAAGCTGCTAATTATGGGATTTTCAACAGCATCTCTTTCTTTCCTTTGCAGAGGACTAAGACAGTATTACCCAACAATAAAAGCCCTGTCTCAGTTAAAAAGGTGAAATTTCTTTATGTCACAGTCTTGTCAGCTCTCCTCATCACTGGATTTACATAAAAGTAACCAAGTATGAGTCATAACAGGCAGGAGAGGGAAACATCTTCATACCCTTCGAGACCTGGGGACCAGCACAATAGTCCTTTTACACTCTGCAAAGACATCTTTGCTATTTGAATGCAGACCTCCAGGTACACCTTTTTATTGCTGTTAGCAAGCAGAATGCCCTTGACACAACACAGAATAAATATAACCTGCCCTTTCAAGTGTGTCGCTGTGCTCAACTCTTACTTTATGTCTTCACATCACTAACCAGGCCTTATACAAAACAACTTAACCATGCTTGTACCTGAAAAATTAAAAAGCATCACATTTAATGATAATTTATTTCAGCACAACATCAAGAGAGATTGATACCAAACTGCTATCATCCAACTACATTAACTGAGGGCCTACCTCACTCACTGCTCTTCCTTAGGGCATAATAAATAATTACCTGCATGCTCTATTTCACTGCCGGTCTTTTATGCAAGTGCAAACATGGAGCGTCCGTTCGGTTTCTAAGAGAAGAAGGAAAGGATAGACTGTAGAGAAATTAATCAGAAGCATATCAGGACCTTACTGGGATGCAGCCCAATTAAATTCAATACATACATCCACTGTGGAGTCCATTAATAAGCTGCTAACAATTTCTGTATGTCCCTGCTGGGCTTCATACAAAATGTTGCCCCTGTAATGAACTCTGCAGGCTTTACAGGTGGGATTTTCAGAAGTGTTCAACACTGACCCAGATCTGCTCTCCTTGAAGTCAGCAGGAATTTTAACCACCAGCTTTAGGGGGGAGGTAGGGAAAGGTCAGCCTCGAATACTTTTCAAAATCCCACCCCTCCAATCTGCTTAAGCCCTGCGCAACTCTGATGGGAGAGGAGTTTTGTTGCGTTTACTGCACAGAGTAAGAAGTCTTTGCATATGGTGAATATCAGATTATGTGTGGTAGAAACACAGAATATTTTGGTGTTGTTTATCTGTCAAAAGAGCCAATCTTCAAAACAATACATAAGCCTACATGAATAAACAAATCATTCCGACCCAGGGAGGGAAACTTTGTTTGCGCTCACTTGTGTAGCCGAAAGACCCAAAATACAGCTATTGATCTGGTCCCTTAAACAGAAAAGCTATCAAGACCCAGAGTTGTACGCAAGACTAATAGGCTGAAACAATGCAAACTGAATAGAAAAAGGCCCTGAAATTCTGAAACTTGCTTATGAGGATCAAACTGTCTGACAGACTGTGGGAACAGAGAGCAAGCAATAGCAACTCTACTAGGAGGCTGTTGATTCAGGCTTCAAATTAATTATAAATTCATAATTAATTATGAAGTGCTACCCCTTGCTCTGCTTTCCCGTGGCCTGAGGAAGAGACAGATTCTCAAAAGCTCAGAGCCAATTTCCGTTTTATTTTTAGCCAGTCAATCTCACAAAAGGTCTTACCTGCAACTTGGGGACTTGCTCTTTTATATTCCATCCATGTATAGGCTAATCAGCTGGTGCAGTGATCTGCGACACTTAAATAAGAAAGATGCATATAAAAAGCAACAGCAGAGCAAAAGGGATCCAAATACTCTGCCGGGATCATGGCAAGGGCAAAGCAAGAAGGGTGTCCACCCTCAGCATCCCATGGAAGGAAGTGCCAAAGAGGAATGAAGGTCTGGTGACCGCCAGCAGCTCCTGCCGCTGTTGTGCCCTGAAGAGTGGGAAAAATCCATGTCCGTGGATGGAGGAGGACATGGCAGAGGTCTGCAGGGTGGGAAGCACCTGGATGTCAGGGGTGGGTTTCTCCCAGCAGCATCTGCCTTGCAGCTGAGAACTGAAGGACTCACTCTTCCTACTAAACACAAATCCAGCACTAGGTCAAGGACCAACAACAGGCTAACAGCCACAACCAGCCAGATCTTTATAGCCCAGCCCAGCCAGCACATGCCTTCACACACATCTCTTCCAGTCCAGCTGAAAAGAGTGCTGGCTCTGGCATGTTAAGACAAGGGAAGGGCATGGCAGGAGGCACAGAGAGAAGGCTTCAGTTGCCACCATCTTGGTCTTGCTGCACAGGGTGAGCAGATGAGGAGAGGAGGGGGGACTTTCCGGTCTTTGCAAAGCATCAGTCCTTAGGCTGGCAACCCCTGCATGAAGCAGGGATCTTGTGGGTTTGTCTGGGGCTTCTCTACAGGGTGGGAAAGAGACCTCAACAGCCTGCACCTCTGTGATTTTCTGCCTGATTTTACCAGACCTGTAGCAAGACCCAGTAGCCTTTGCAGAGCTGTCATCTCCGAAAACCAAAGCAAACCAAACTACAGTGGCTGCTCCCAAATTCTCCTAGCTGCACTATTCACACAGCCCAAGGTCAGGGCTCAGCCCTCAGAGCTGAATTGTCATGGGATGCTCACAGCTCCCATCCTCGCTCAACCACCACATTAGCAATGGCAAAGCTCCTATTGTTTATCTCTGCTGAATTTCTAGCTCTATGAGTTTAAGAGGGATCCATGTTAGTTTGCCTTTTGTATGTTTGTTTATTTTCTACTCTTCCCACTAGTGTCCATCTCGCTAAGAAAAACAGTATCTTGGAGGAGAAAGGGTGGTATATGCAGCTCAGCAGATTGAAACGATCGTTTCTTTCAGTCATTATTGAAGCATAGAGTGGTTACAGCAGAGTTTTTGCTTACAATTACAAAATCAACATACAGTATGTAATTAACCTTAAAAACTTTCAGCGTCCAGTAAACATTGATCTCTAATCCATTATGTTTGTTCATTCCAGGACCGAGCATCTCTAAATAAAAACCTGCTCTGTGAATCAGCAGCCTTTTGGTAGATGGCAGGAAATAAAAAGCACCCAAATGTGTGGTATTCCCAGCTCACCTAGCACAGACTAGGAATAATTCTGAAGAGATAAAGTGGTTTGGGTAAATAACAGAAGGCTGACTCTAAAGAAAGGGGCATTCATTGGCAAAGTCTGCCACAACTTTCCAGTGTAATCTCAGGTAATTCACTTATCTTGTTTTGATTCTCTAGTTAAAAAAAGAATATATGGAACCTCTCATGTTTGCCTTCAGAGTAGAAACTGTCTCTAAAGATGCATATGTATAGCACGACCCACAACGCAATACTTGTCCTAATTGGAGCCAGTAGCTGTTATCATAATAAAAACCAATAAACAAGTCATGGTGTGTAAGAAAGCCATTTGGCCTGAACCCAACGGCACGTGACCAGAAGATGGCAATATTCAAAACGGAAGACTGATACAAGTGTACTTATGGGTCATACGTGTTGCAGTTTCCCCAGGTTACCCCCACCTCCTTCTGTCAGCGATATGAAACCTCCACAACCGGCTGAAATCACCTTCTGAGCCAGGAGTAGGAGTAGGTAATTTAGTTTCCATGGTAATGCAGTTCTGGACCATTCTTAAGCAGAAGCTGCCAAGTATGACAAATGGTAGGTGCTGATTTTTTTATGTGAACAGCTATTCACTATGAATTGAAATGAGATTGCCAAATTCACTTTCCTTGGGACTGGAGCTAGGGTCAAAAGCTATTGTTACATCCAAGCCATAGTCCAAAACTAGCACTTTAGCCACCGATCTCCAGCTGCAACATAGAATTTTTGAAGTCATAGAATAAAAATTAATGACTCAATATCAGAGTTGTCAAATAGATGAGACAGATTTACATCAAGCAATTCTAAAATGCTCTGTAGCCATGAATTTAAGGAAACATATGACAAATGACTCTTATTCATTCCCTCGTGGGGAAAAAATTGTGTTTTAAACATTGCTGACTGTTGTGCAGTTCCTATTATATATATGTATATATGAAACCTGCATTAGGATAAATACATGAAATGGAAAGGGCTTGAATTCAGATACTTTTCTTCCATGAGCCATCACTGTGCAATAAACCATGGTAGGTTTTGCACTCTGCTAATCTCTCCAAACAGTATGTAATTGGTCTTGGAAAATGCTCTAATACAGCAATTAGTAACATGACAAATAAAAGAGGAAAAGGCGGTATTATTTTAGCCCTGTTTTCCTTCAGAGTGAAGCAGTGGGAACACAGGTTGCCAGATCAAGTGATATTTAACACTGTCTCTGCAATAAGAACAGCCCAAGAAGCAAGTCAGTTTTGCCTAGGCTGAGAAATAGGGGCAGAAGGGTCCTGCCAGTCTCCATCCAGCTGGAGGTAGATTAGTGGGGTGCTGTTGGGCTGCCAGCAGCAGCAGGGGCTGGATGGACTCCCCAAAACTGTCCCAGGGACCCCAGCAGCCATATGGCACTAAAAAGCCCCAGGGATTTAGGAACTGGTCCATCAAGAGCTACTTGTGGCCTGTTTGTGAACCAGCAGACTCTGCATGGCAAACTCATTGAAGAAGTGACTCCCAGACAGGGATGATCTTCTTAGTGGCGACTCTTCCATTTGTAATGTTATCTTTGACAAATACAAAGAGGGGAACAAAACATTGTAAGTGTTGGAGGAGATGGGGGGAACAGAGAAATTCCCAACTCATTCAGTCCCAGAAAGAGAAGAAACACAGCTGAGAAGCACAAGAAAACAACACCTTCTGCCTTTGTAGCACTGTTCTTCACCCTGGTACTCAAAAGCCTTTTGTAAATGTTCATTAAGCTACCCAGCATTAAAAGAGTAGTTCACCCTGACATACCCTATTCTCTGTTTCTTCTCTGTGCAATCCCTGGAATAAAGAGCACTCACCCATTGTTTGGATTTGTAGGCATTTACACAATGCAGTTGATAGCAGCTGGAATTGAGACATGGGCAGGTGAATGAATTTGTTCGGACTGACACTGAGAGTGGCTTATGGAGTCAGAAATAGAAACCCTGAGTATGAAAGGGGCACAGTGGCTCCCCCAACCAACCCCAGAGCAGGCGTGGGCTCAGCAGACCTATCTGAGCCTGCTAAAGCCCCTCCTAGGTTTATGTATCAGCCTACCCAGACCTTTGCCCACTGTTGCCCATGCCCTGCCAGCGGCTGCCCGGGTGCTGCAGCAGGATGCTGAAGCAGTGTGAGCATCAGCAGAGACACTTCAGCACTCATTTCCGACTCTCAGAAAGCAACAGCAGGTCTCATGGGGGACCTGCATCCTAACGTGGTGGAGTGGAGACATCTGTTATGAGCTGTAATTAGCACTGATTCCCCAAAAGCGGGCTGTCACTCTCAGCCACCAGATAGTGCTGAAAAGGGGCTGCTTTGTCCTTGCAGTGCTAAGGGGGTGGGTGGTAGCTTTGGGTATGCTGTAAAACCCAGGCAACTTCCTTAGTGATCATCATGAACAGGGGTGGACAAAATTTAAGGGACATAATATTAATTCAGAGCAGGTTGTTACTGCTATTTAGCAACTAAACTCTGCAAATAACAGCAAGTTTTTGGATAGCCGGCTCAACATCACACACCTACAAGTGCTGTGGAAACAGACATCTAGGAGGCAAGAAATACTTTGGGTTACACTGCTGGCAGGGAGCTTAACATACCTGAACAAATAACAGATATTAAGAGAAAGGGCTTCCCAAATTGTACTGGAGCCACTGCTGGTCCTCATGTCTCCTGCAAAGGGATGCCTGAACCTGTTAGTCACTGAGTAATTGTTAGGCAAGCATTCACTCCCAGGTAACTCATATTGATGCAGAGGGCTGAACAATCTGTAGTTTAGCTCTTTTCAAAAGTACTGACTTTGTTTTCATCCTAATGTTATGGTTAAAAGTGGGATGTCTGTGCCCCTGCATGCCCCAGACACTTTGAGTAGCACTGAGCAGGTAACTGGGGAAAGCACTTACAGCCCGTTATGTAATTCCTTTCCTGCACACAAAGAGGGAATATTTGTCACCTGCTGACACAGAGCACTTCAGAAAGTCAGGAGAATTTCTAAGACAGTGAGCAGACACTGGGAATCTGCTTTGCCCAGGAACCTTATTGACTATCATGAGTTTCTTCTCTAAGAAAAGCTCTTACAACTTCATCCGCTGTATCTCCCCTGCCTCATCTAGGCAGTTCCGCAAGAAAGAAAGAGCAGTAGGAAGCTGCATGCTGCTTTTCTTAGAGGAGTTTTTCATTTAACTTAACCACTGGGCTTTATAACACAGCCTGCCTTGGACAATGCATTAATAGCCTCATTCCACCAGTGTGACAGAATGACAAAGAGCCCAGTATGTGCTGAAATATGCACTCCCCTTGCTAAGCCTGTAATCCCAGCTTTGACTCCTTTTTTGTTTAAGTAATCAGCACAAACTTATTGAGAATGAATCAGAAATTGCACACTTAATTTCATCTTCTGCTTGGTTTCCATCTTTGATCAGAGACTGAAGAGGATGGGCTGAGGGAAGCGCATGGCTTCCTCCCTCATAGGATGTTAAAAGACAGTTTGTCATACACTGTAGCCTCCATGGTAATTATTTTCTTGGTCATAACCACAAAATCCCTCCTGTCTTCCCTGTAATTTCCTCCAGAAGGACACAAAAGCTCAGATGAATTTCCCTAGCTCTGGCTGCTGTTGTCATTTTGGTCCAGAGCTGCTCTGTCACCCACTGTCATCTTTCCTCCAGCTGCAAAACAGATCCATGAGTTATGGCCCCAGTCATGACACCTCACCCACAGCACCGTCACCACCAGGGATCTCCTGTTCCACCATCCTCCAATCCAGGAGTCAGTGTGCCCTTGCTCATTTGTCTGCCACTCACCTTGAGGACACTGCCGCCACTGCAGGTGTGAGCATCCAGTCAAGCTGTCCCTTCCCTTTGGCAGAACTTCAAAGAGTTGCCAGACTACAGCTGCCATTTCATGTGCTTTGATTGTTAGAAGCTGTTTGCTAACTTTTTAATGAGCTTGTGATGCTGGTCACACAGTCCCCATCTCTTCTGACTCTGAGGGATGCCAGCAGACGGACAGAGGGTCACAGCCCCACTGGTGGTTAATCGGCACCTTTGTGAGACCCTCTGGCCAGCTCACAGCACCCTGATTGAGTGCGCTGGGGCTGAGGTGAACCAATTACTGTAAAAATGGGAGAGATCTTGTGGAAAGAAGGGTTAAAGGCTGAACAGTGCACGGCTTCAGTGCAGAGGGGAGCAGAAAGGGTGCAAAAGGCAGACCCAGAGGACTAAGGGGCTGTAAAATCTGATCACTCTTCTGCTTCAAGGACATTCATGTTGCAAGGTAAGGAACTGTAACCAGCACCAATCTGGGCAAGTAAGCCTGCCTTCAAAGTGCATATGAGCTTATCTCACTTGCTAAGGTCAACTGAAAATTCCCATTGATCTCATGAGCGCTTGGATTTTCAATTTATGCAAGGCTACTGTGCTTTATGTGCAATTATGCAGCATTTGTAATTATTAATTTATCTCTTCTCTGACTTCCAGTTGACTTCTGAAAGGAGATAACATATTATATCACTGCTTAAGACTAAATGTATACTTGTACTTACATTCTAGCATGATTCTCAGTGATAAAAGTCCACGAACCAACACACCATACTCTTCTGGGCTAGTTTAAGAAGCAGCATGAAAATAATCTTACTAGAGATTTTTTAAAACATTCAATCTGCATGCTTAAGTCTGGTTGCTGCACCACTTCACTTGCTGTCCCCTTAAAACCTTTTTCTTGTTAACTCTAAACCGTAACGCGCTTTCCAAAGACAAGATGCTGAGAGTTGTTTTTTCCATTCTTCTAAAAATTTTGTTTTACAAGCAAGATTCAAATAGTCTGCACCTGCTGTTTCAAGAACCCTGAGAAGTTGTGAAACTCCCTGGTGTGTCTCAACAAGTTGCTTTTACAGCACTGTTGAGTATTCAGAAATGAGCTGTTCATCTCTTCCTCCCATTCTCTTTTAAGCCCATATGCAGAAAGTCTATTAAACTCAACTGAGTCAACATTTGTGTTTATGCATTCAGAGTTACAGAAGTCACTGTTATAATGAAGTACAAACTGTTCTAGCATGGAAAGCTGCTTACCAAGCGACAAGTTTGTTTCCCCTCTGCAATGTATTACTTGATGCCACCTACAGAAACAACGCGATTACAGAGGCTCCTGGAAATCAGTGTGGGTCCAAAAGCAGGATTAATAGTAGTTTATTAGAATACGTAATATTTTCAAAGTTGAAGCATGAATACTGTCAAGGGCTAAAGAGTTACTTGAGGAAGCAGGAAAGCACAAAGGTATTCCGCCCTCCAACGCACAAGCCATGGAGGCTGGAAGTAGCCAGGAAGGAAGGGAGTTGCAGGCTTGGGGCAGAAGCAGACAGAGGCAAGTGCTGGTGGTAAGCCAAGTGATAAGCCACACTGGCAACATTTTGCACTACTGCTAAGTTGAGCCAAGGAGAGATGGAGATCAGAAAACGTCACGCCAAGAGGCTGGGAGGTGATGTTCAGGTACAAGTCTGAGTCAGAGCCATGTCACGGCGTGAAGGTTTTGGCAGCAGTGTTTTGGATCACTTCAAGAAAAGAACTGTGAGAAATTGGAAAGGACAGTTAAAGAGTAGTCTGCAGTAGTCAAGATGAGGAGTAGGAGCATCAGCCAGACCTTGGGAACAGCAAGAGGGACCACTCCATAAGGCCACTTGGAGAAAGCCGTATCAGGCTTGAGCAGTCACTGAAGTGCATAGGGAAGGAAGAGAAGGTGTTAGAGCATGCATAACTGAAAATGAAATGGTCATTTATTCAATTCAAAACCAGGTTTCTCTGCAGCATTCCTCACATAGGTATTAAGCACTATAAAAACATGAACCATTACCTCTTTTTTATACGTAGGAGCTTCATGCATAGAAAGGTGAAACAATTTTGCCAAAGCTACCCAGCAGGTCTGTGGTAAAGTTGACAAATGAACTCAAAGATCCAAAGTCCCAGTCCAGTCTGAGATTCAAACTTTGTTCTCCATTTGCAGTTTGATAGAAGAAAAATCCCTGCAAGTTGCTTTTAAGTGTCCAAACATCATTCATACAATTGTCTTTAACTGATGAGCTTTTCTCCTACCCTTTGTCTATGCTGGCTATTCACTAGTGATCATTTGTGGTGTGAGGAATCAATACTACAGCATTATTTTACTTGATACCCTGATTGGGTACCAAGTTTCCTGAAAAGCCAGTAGCTAAAAAGGAACGTATATTCCCCGAATACATGTGAATGAAATCTGTATTCTGCACAGGTGGTTTTGGCCAGTAATTGGAAAGCACACACAGTTGTGAGCCAAACACTGAAAATCCAACAATTATTTGAGATGTCTATTTTGCTATATTTAGACTGTTAGGTTGAAAGATGAAAACAAAGGAAGAGGCTATTCATGTACTGTAATGGGGAAAATGGAAAGTGGCTGGCAATCACTCTAAAATACACAGAGCTTTTTCTCATCTGGTGCTGGAGTATGCAGGCTCTTGAGCAATGGCCCTACACTGTAAATAGCCACTTTGTCCTGGTTTCAGCAGTAGCAGTCATTTTTCTCCTTCTTAGTATCTGACGCAGTGCTATGTTTTTGACTTTCAGCCTGGGAACAGCGCTGATAACACCGATGTTTTCAGTTGCTGCTCAGTAATGTTTACTCTGA
>JANHGB010027426.1:0-27458 GCA_026283785.1 Coracopsis vasa | reverse complement strand
CATTTTACCTCTTTCACTTCTATTTCTTTCTACCAAAACTTCCACCCTCCAAAACTTCAGTACCTTCTTAGGAACATCAAGTCACTTGGCAGGCTAATTGCTTTTCTGCTAGAAGAAGTTATCAAGTGAATACACTATTTTCTATAGTAATTACAGAATGACTCCAGGGCAAAATGTATACAACAATAAACCTCAGTAAGAAAGCAGATCCTGCTATTGTAAACGGATAAAACTCCTCTAATGTCAATGAGGTCCTATCTATTTCCATGGGCAGATCATTTGTCTTGCATTAGTAGGCCATTGGCGGTTACTTCTCTTGTCTTTTTAGTAAGTATTCCTATATGAACTCCACCTGTCTTTGCAGGAAGGCAATTACACCTTTCTTACCTCCAGGGTTATGATGACCAATACGCTCTTAGAACCAACAGTAGCAAATATAATTCAAATCATTCTCTCCTTTGCCAACACATGGATCAGCCTGCTCACTTTCATTTTGAGAATATTTCAAACTGCTGCTCAATAAAATCCCCAGATGGCAGAGCATTTAGCTTTCCTTCCTCAGTCAATAACAAATGTATATTCCTTTTATTGTCCCTATTAAAAAGCTCAGGTGCAATTACACTAGAGAAAATTTTGTTCCTTTTTCAAATATTCAGTTAAAGATTAAACTTTTCTGTGTCCATTACTACTAGGACAAGGACTCTAATTCTACAAGGGATGTATCAGTCTGTTGTTTGCTCGGATTTGACTGCTTGTACCAATGTGAAGCAGTAGGCATTATTGATCATGTGAGGTTACGAACATAGAAGGATTAAAAAAAAAGGAAGGAGCTACAGAGAAGTTTTTAAACAATTAGCCATGACATCAGGGCAGGACACGTATCTGAAGTATCTGAAGACAAAGAGGGCAAATGCTTTTGTCAAACAAGGTGTTAATTCTTTCACAGCCATTACTTGGCATGTAACATGCCTTGTTTAAAGACGTTTGTTTAATCATTTAATTCATAGCTTCATTTTTTTCCTTGTAGTTATTTTGTCTACAGGAAACACAAAGCAGTGTTTTATGAAGTCTGCCATTAACTCTGCCAGTGCCCTGAGAGACAACAGCAAATGCAAATAGAAAACTAAAACCAGAATTAGTAAACTGATTATGGCAAAAGCTTAATCCATAGATCCATCTTCACAGCAAGGGATGAAAGCCACAGGGATAAAGGTGATGGCTGGTGGTCAGATACCTTGGAAGATACCTTGCAGGCTGTCAAAAGTAGAGTTAACCCTGAAATTGCAAAAGGTTTTTCTTCTCCAAACTGGTCCCATTTTTAAAAACCCAAGAAAAAAGCATCACTGACAACATGAGTGGTGGCAGAGCTGGATCTCAAAGTCTATATCACAATAAATAAACAAATTAACTCGCATATGTATATATGTCTAGTTTATCCCCAGAAAACTGTGGAGTGTTTGAAAATCCCGCAAGCAGAAACAGAGGGAGATCTGCTGTGTGAGCTCATAGACCTACAAACAATCAAATAAACTCTCTGAAGAAATAGCAACCAAGGTCCTTAAAGGAAATCTATGTTGACTGAGATATGTGACCCAGCCACAGTATCACATTTTTTTGGCAAGCATTTTTACAAAGACTATATTACTGCCAAGGCAGGTCCTAGTATTCACCATCAGAACCTTGACACCGTTTGATTGTTTAATTATTTTCTTTTTTAGGTAATAAAAGTATTTTATTGCCTAAATACTACTTCCAAGGAAGACCCATGGCAATGCACTAAGGTTAAACCAAGAGGTAAATGAATCTTGGCTACATGTATTAAAAGAAATATCAAAACTGAACCCCTACACATGTTCAGACCCATGTTTCTTCCAAAGTCCAGATCCAATAGTATAATCTACTATTATTACGTTCAGAATTTCCCATATATTAAAGAAAAAGAAGTATCACTCCAAGGTGCTTCTCATTTTACCTCAATATTGCAAACAAAATTGCAGTTGTTTCTAATTATCAAGGTTAATGTTGGTAACCATTGCTTCTGAATACATTTGTTGTAGTCAGCTTTCTGCATTTCTGCTTCTCTAACAACAGTCCAAAAATAAGTCTGTTGGATTCACTCCTCATGTTCAAACAGCTTTTTTCTGTTCCTCAAGTCAGGTGATACTTGGTTAGTTTTATCTCTATCATGTGTGATCGGATTTGACAAATGACTTCAAATATACTCTGTCTTTATTTTAGTTTTGAATTTGGATTTTTGTTTTTAAGGGACAAAATTACTGTATGCTTTATTGTGCTGTGTCTTATTATTTTAAAGGTTGTCATGTCATTTCAGATACTCTAATAGCCATTTCCCACAAAGACAGGTGATACTTGGAAAGAATTAAGTTACTGTCATCTGCCTGGAAGACAAATACAAATTTGCCATGATTCTGACCAGAACTGTTTGTTTCTTTTTGTGCGCTTCAATTTCTGTCAGTAATTCCAGATAAACTTACAGTAAAAATACTGTCATGGTCACCAGAAAATAAAGGGTGTTGATGAACACAGATAACATTTGTGAACACCAATAGCAAACATGAGCACAGATGTGAGAAGAAAGACTTGGCAGGTTGCACAGAGAATCAAATCCATATAGCAAGAAAATTTGGGCTAGAAGCGCTTGAGCTCTCCACAAGAATGACTGGTTTCTTCTCTTGGAAAGAAAAGTACATTTACCTCAAGATCCCAGCTGCATGTAGTTGTGAAGTAAAATTATGGAATGATTTTGCTGTCAACACCAAATTTTACAACAGAAAAAAGTAGCCCAAAAAGGTGCTCACCAGAAATCCTGATGAGCTGTCTCAGGAAGTCTGTTTCCATCAGTTTTACATCTCCACAACAGTAGTGTTTCTAACATCTTCATCAATCTATTCAGCATGCGCATAGATTCATTGTTCATTATCCTGAGATCAACTTTGAATCTCCAAATACTTCATAGTCTTGACTATTCTGCAATGACAATATGCTTTGAAAGAAAGAAAGCATATTTGCTAAGTGAATTCAATGATAAATAATGATGCTTTTCTCTATGGTATAAATATATACTGTTGGAACGAGTCCAGAGGATGATCAGGGTGTTGAAGCACCTCCCATATGAAGACAAGCTGAGAAAGTTGGGGCTGTTCAGCCTGGAGAAGAGAAGCTGTGTGGAGACCTCATAGCAGCCTTCCAGAATCTGAAGGGGGCCTATAAAGATGCTGGGAAGGGACTCTTCATTGGGGACTGTAGTGACAGAAAAAGGGGTGATGGGTTCAAACTTTAACTGAAAGTTTAGATTGGATATAAGGAAGAAGTTCTTTACTGTGAGGGTGGTGAGGCACTGGCATGGGTTGCCCAAGGACACTGGGAATGCTCCATCCTTGGCAGTGTTCAAAGCCAGGCTGGACGGAGTCTTGAGTGACATGGTTTAGTGCAAGGTGTCCCTGCGCATGGTAGGAGGGTTGGTACTAGATGTTGTCAAGGTCCTTTCCAACCCTAACTATTCTATGATTCTATGATTCTATATCACTATTAAAATATCTCATGTTGATAAGTAAGGAAAGATTTCAGTCTTACTAAAAGTCTTCCCAGTTTTTAAACATGCTAGGTAGCAGTGTTCTCAGATATTTCACCCCATAGGGTGTATATCTGTAAGCAGTACCTAAATTTCTAATCAGACTTCTTTTATCCCCAGGGCACTTGAATTTCTGTTCAGAACAGCAATAACTCCTTTTATCTTCAGAAACAAAATAATAATAATAAAAATATCTAGATGGATGCTTGCTATTTACATTAACTTTTTAAAAGGTCTTCTATGTTCTATTTTATTCAAGACAATTTTTACTCTTACCTTTTATCTGAAAAATTAAGATTGATACTAATATTTTCATATTTCCAAAATGGTATCACTCTTCATAATTTATCCTTTTCCACCAAAATACCTGTGTTGAAAGAACTGAGATTACAAGAACCTTGACATCTACAGAAAAAAAAAACATCAAAAATGAAAATGAAATTGAGACACTATGGTTACAAATATGTATATATCATCCCATTATAAACGACTGTATGTCTGAACATCTACATTTAAATGCAAATGTTCCTAACAAAAATGTCTTTGGGCATCAGCTGTTTTCAAAGTCCTGGGTTTAAAAGGTGGCTTCTCAGCCACCTTTCCAGCAGATATTCAGGAGATGTATGAAAATTTTAA
The DNA here is from genome assembly GCA_026283785.1 of Coracopsis vasa. Taxonomy (NCBI): domain Eukaryota; kingdom Metazoa; phylum Chordata; class Aves; order Psittaciformes; family Psittacidae; genus Coracopsis; species Coracopsis vasa. The sequence goes on along the minus strand of JANHGB010027426.1, from coordinate 23,230 downwards.
TTCAGCTTAGCCCAACATTTCTGAACTTGGGAATAAGATGCTTTTGAAAATTGTATCCGTACAAGTTTGTTTCCATACTTTTGTGTCCAGACTTTTTTGTTAGATTCCTCTTTCACACATTTTTTTCTCTTTATCTATATTCTTTCCTTTTATATACTTCCTGGGGTTTGTGCTTAGATTCAGTTTTCAGAAGAGGATTTGGGAAGAGCTCCTCTTAATACTAGAGAAAAAGAATGTGTTTTTTTCCACTTCTTATGTAATGTAAAATGTAAATGTAAGATGATGATCCTGTACAGGCACATAGAGTAATTAACATTGTTTCATTATTGATTAGCTTAACTGCTTCTCAGAGAGTGGACTCCTGACATATAAAAAACTTGTAAAGAATTTCATTTGTATTCTAGTGGTTTCCCTGGATGTCTAGAAGCAATTTCTACTTTCCCCCCTTATATTAAGAAGGAATTTCAAACCAGTAAGTGAAGAGTGTTCAGAGCAAGAGGCATTACAGTCAACATCACTTTAAAAATGTTACGCATGCAGTGAAAATGTAGCTTAGAGATAGAATGCATGCTTTGAGCAATTATAGCTGACAGACTTTTTTTCAGATAGCACACTATTTTTGATGTTTCATTAAATTGACAGCTTCTTAGACAAGAGAGAGCAATTTGAATTAATATATTATGTATTATGTATATGTATATAATATTGCCAATTGGTTACTGTAATTCCTAATGAAAATATTCACTGCTTAAATACCAGGAGAGCCCCTCAAACCAGTCTGTTGGACTGAAGTGATGCACAGACCTGTTTCTGACCCTTTATCTTGACTAAAAATATATATTGAAAATGCTTAGCTCTGAACTATGCTTGACCATGTTGGAGTGAAAGTGACAATGACTCAAACATACTTGGGCAAATTTAGTGAAGGCTAATTCACTAAATGAACTAATGAACACTTCTTTATTAAAATTATGAAAAGCACATAAAATTATAGAAGTACCTGGTATTTCTCAGTTCTGTGCACTTCTGACACATAGAATTATAACAGAAAAGTAAAAAGAGAGAGATATGTTTTGCCCTTGAGAGTCATAACATGATTACAATAAGACAGTTTCAATCCATTGAATATTTTAAGCCATTCACTTTTAATGTGTGATTCATTAACTTTGGGGTTGGAATGAAAAGAAGGCTCCTTCATGTTGTTTTTCATACTGTTCCACTTCATTATTAAGCAATGATGCCAAGCTGTTCACCAGGATTGCTGCTAGCAGGCTTAAACAACTTCTGCCAAGTGTGATTAATTCAGATCAAACAGAGCTTATTCAGTAGAAGAGATTGGCAGATAACATTTATTGTCTCTTAAGAAAGTTGGGATTTCCAGAGTGACGTCAGGCTGGTGATAAACTTAGAAGCTGAAGGATGTTCTTTAGAAGAGAGTTGCATCGATTTTGATTAGATTTGAAACCTGAAGAGAACCTCATTTAAATGCAAAGACTTTTCCAGTGGTTAATTTTGTTTTTGAAAGAACAAGGCATATAGAGACTCTTATCAGGGATTATTTTTTTTTTCATAAGTCTAACAACTATGTTTTAGATTATATGTCAATAGCTAGTACAAAATAGCCTGCTACTGGCCAAAACAGCATCCTCAGGCTGTATGTATGGCGAGGGAATAAGGCAGCCTGGATTTAATTCCTGGATTTGCTTTGTTACCTTGGGCAATGGAGTCCTACTGGTTTTTGCTCTTTCTGCCTGCTTGACAGTCTAAACTTTTGAGAGGCCCAGGCTCAGAGGACAGCTGAAATACAAAACAGCAACTTGCTGGTTTAGGTGCACATCATTTTAAGTAACAAGATTTTAATGAGGAAACTGAAAGATGTTTAGTCTTTGCCTTTCTTAAGAGTCACTATCTTCAGGTCAGTTTCCTGGGTGCTGAGCAACAGAAAAGCTGTGTTGAGAAACTCATTCAGTTTCTAAGATCTGTTGCTTGGCCTTGAAGCTCTAACATGAACCTCTGCACAAAGATCTTCTGTGAGTAACAGTTTTCCACTTCATCCTTCTTCCTTAACTAAACACAATCCTAATAGCAGTGAGCATAATAAAATCTCACTAACGCTATTGTCAGTTAAACTGAGACACCCTGTGTTGTCTCACCTCTTCTGAGGCAGCAAAAAGCTCATTAGTACCAGATGAATCATGTCTCCAGGTTTAGCCAGCTCGTCCCAGGGCAGTCACTGCCCATCTAAACCTGTCTTGGGCAGAAAGACCTTTGCTTCCCTCTCATTTTGGCAGTACCTATGCTGCCAGAGCTTGTATTTCCCTGCAATGACAAAAGTCTTCTTTTGATATCACTGTAACCTAAGACCTGTTTCTCACCACTGATTTCCATAGACTTACTCTTTTGAAAGTGTTGCTGTTCCCAAGGCTCCAAATGATAAACTTCATTTTTTCTTTCTACAGAAAGGATGCTTCAATAAAAAAGCCCAACAATAATAGTTGAGAAACACAGTTTCTTTTCTGTATAGGAAAATGAAACAGAAAGGTCTTATCTCAGTGTATAGGCACATTTAGCTGTTGCAGGTAGTATTTTTGGCATAGTTGTTTCCCCAGTGTGGCCAACACTATGGCTTAGATTTTCCATTCCTAAATGAAAACCTTTTAAAGGTGCCCTGTTATTTATTTGTTTATTTTCTGAAACATCCTGGACATCTTAGTACATTTAAGAAGCATTTATCCGCTATTGATAACTCACTTTCATATTGATAACACAAGTTTAGAAATATGCTTTCTCAGATGCCCTATACTAGTCCTAATTACTTTCTTTGGCATGTCAACCTTAGCAGTAACTTTGGCAAAGAGGTATTGTTTTATCCAAGACCAAACAGCAATTTTAAAAGAAAATAACAACAAAACTCAACAGCCCAACTCATATAATCTGACACTGGAATTTATGCCATGGCTCATCTGGCAGATATTCTGAACTGTGACTATCAGAGATTCTGTTCTTCTTGCAAATAGTAATTTCTGATTTCAGTAATGGTTGCATGCCAGATCCCTCCGGGCAGTGGCAATATGTTCCACTTAGTTTCAGCCTTCACTAGTCCAATATATTTATAAAGTAATAGTAATTTAGAGTTATGACCAGAGTGGCAATATGGCTGCACCAAATCAATCCTTTGAGCTGTTTACAGACAGCTTAGTCTTGCTGTTAGTGCTGGAGAACCTTGGCTCCGAGACCTTCTTAACATATTCCTCTGTGCCACACTGGAGGATTTGCAATCCTTGTCCTTTGCTTGCCCCTGCAAGGCAGCAACTTGAGGTTGCTGGCTCAGGTGACACCACAGTTGCACAAGTTGTTGTAAAAAGTACATCATTCTAGTTTAATTCTTTGGATATCCTATAGAGCCAGGAGATGCAATTCTGGTCTGCTTCAGGAGCTCAGACAAGAACAATGCAGCCCTGTGAAATACAAGTTATTTCTATCTCTCTCTTGCGAGGTCCTTTTAAAGTTTCCAAATTAAATTTGCTCCTCTTCAGATCCCTGAAATGCCACTCTGCGAACTGCTGCAGCTCATCTCTCCTCTGGCAAATGTTCACTGGTCCATTGTCCTCTGTATCGTAATCAGCTGCAGGATCTTCTGATTTATATTTCAAGATACAACTGGAATCAAGTTAATTCAAGGCTTTCCAGTAGGACAGGGAAAGTCACTTTTGTCATTTGAAGCATCAACAGCACAAGCCATGGCAAGCAGTTCCTGTTCTTGGTAAGGACAACTCAGAAGAAAGCATGGGTCTTGGACAGAGGAATTTTTGTCTCTGTCGTCTCCAGAGGTGAGAGCATGCCTGTACCCCCAGTCACCATCCCCACCCTGCCAACCACATTACTGCAGCAGTTATGCTGGGGGCTGCTGGAGCCCCATCTCCTGCAAAGGAGAGAGCTGAGACCCCAGTCAATCATTTGCTTCCTCTTGCACACACCCACCCTAGGAACCTGCCTGGTTTGCCTGTGACAGCTCAAACAAAGGATAAGCCACTCACTTTCGTCACGAAGCCTGCCTGTAGAGAGGAATGGCTGCAGCCCCTCCTAATGATAAACCAGCACTGAAACACAATTTGAAGATTTATAATCTCCTCTATGTGGTTCTCATACCATTAATGCTACCAGTGCTGTGACCTTTTAGCAAGATATCAGGTGCTAGCAGCAGGCTCAGAATTGCAAACTTTAATTAAAAACTGTATTTTAAAATAAAACTCAGTTTAGATGCACTGATAAGTGATTTTCACCATGTGAAATTTCAGAGTGCTTTGCTGAGCAAAAGATCATTGCATGCTTCCTATTAATTTCTGGTCTAGCTGGGTTTCAAGGACAATTTTATTAAAAATGAGCAGAGCCTTATGTAATAAACCCTTTGCCATTGTTATGACCACCTGTGCTACCTCCTACCCTCATCCATGTGACATAGATAGCTAATTTTCCCACTTCCCAGCAAGGAAATTGAGCTGCTACAATTATAGATTGTGGGGCTTGCATGCACGTATTTTAGACTTAATTATTTTTCTGTATGACAAGGCTGGAGCTGGCAGAGGTTGTATCTAAACAACTTTAAGAGCTCTTCCTATACGCAGAGCAGTATAGAAGTTCAGATAAAATCATTAAAGTTCCTGAATGGGTATGAAAGCAAGAAACAACAAGAGGAAAATAAAACTGGGTTCCTAGTTGAAGCGCAGAGCGCTGGCTGTACAGAAAAGTCCTCAAAGGAGACAATCTTAATGGATTACTGTTAATAAACATTAGGGTTTATTAAACAGTTTATAAAACAAACAACAGGATGGCACTCATCTCAACTGAAACACAAACAGGGAAATTATGACTCTTGAGGCTTACCACAGATAAATTACTTCCTGCTTTCTCCTCAGCCCTAGGTCTAAGTTTTATGAAAACACTAATTGCTCCCCACTGCCATTCTTAACCACCAATGACTCAGTAAAGAAAAACAATCAAAAAAGCATACACCAGCTTGATTTGGTCCCTGTGGATCAGCCCTTTTGGGTTGTGCCAATCTCTTTTTCATTTAATGGGGAAAACCCCTCAGTGTTAGCCACAAACAAACACCAGATGACTGTTCCTTCTCCACACAGGAAGAGCAGGACAACTCAGTTAGGGAAGAAACTTGGCAAGCTGAAAAATGGAAGGTAGGGGAGGAGACGATAATTAATGCATACGGGTAGTTTACATGCTGTCTCCTCTCCATGGTGAGAATGTAGCAAGCTGTCTAATTGGAGCCTGGTTTTGGCTCCTCTTAAATTCCTCAGAAAACATTGCACTTCACAGTCTGCATAGTTTGATTTTGTAGGTTTTGGCCACAGAAGAAGCCTAATAAAAATACTGGATGAAGAGGACAAGCTATTTCAGGCATAACATTCTGGAGCAACGCAAAGAGGTCACAACTGGTGAGAACTGCATGAAATTGCATTAGGCACAGATGAAGTGTCCGGTCATCTTTCTGCCCAAACTCATAAATATATTAGCACACACAACCGTCAGAGTCATGTCCTATTTTTATATCCAGCAACTGTGCTCTTCACTGCTCTCTGACAATTCTGATCAGTTGTTACTGTCCTTCAAACAAAATTTTTAGTTTTATTTCAAATCCTACCTTGGGTGTTGCCAGTGGATTTGTGTCTTAAAAGGTGCAGTCTGGCAGGAGAGTGGATGGAGATCTTTCTTGCAATTGCTCAGTCTGCGTAAAATATTTGCAATCTAACTGGCTATTTAGATTTGAAAAAAAAAGGAAATCCTAAAAATTTAATTCCTAGTATGCAAAACCAAATCTTAAAACAGCAACAATGCCTAGTAGTTTAACCAAATAAAGTGGATACCTATCCAGTAAATTATGCAGCAAATTACAAGCAGATCTTAAACATAAAAGCCTGGAAACTCTTTAAGTTTCATGGCTGACATTCAGGGGAGTGAATTGACTGAATGAGGACAACACAGTCACCTGGCAGAGAAATCTGAAAACTAGTCATGAGTGTTAATATGAGCTGTGTCACTACTGGCACTAGCCCCAGCTTCATGACTCTCTGTACCTAGGAGCCCCTGTGGCCTATAGCTAATGAATAAGAAGAATTTAAGTAAAATGCAGACTAGAATAAATTTGCATCTTATAGCAAAATGCAGTCAAGTATACAACATTTCAATTTCAACCTGCTGTTTTGGCAAAGTGGTGGGAGTTACTGCTTTTGACTGAAGTTAGAAAGTGCAACTACTAATGAGGTTCAATGAAAGAACACAAAGAGAATGGTACACACAGAAGGGCAAAGCTACAGCTTCAAAAACTTAGATGGAAGTACCCGTGCTCTGCAACTGTTTACTGAGGTTGCAACCTTTATTAACTGCATCCGTTTCCTTCTGAAAGATGGAATTCAACTATAAATTATTTGTAAAGGCCAGAATCTCCACATTAATTTACTGGGGCTTTCGTCCTTCTGCACAGCAGTGTATTTTTTAATACTGCTCAAAAGATATCAAATACCTTCTTTCAACCTATTCACCAGCTCTAAATGGGATTTGACATTATGAGATCAGCTTTGCTTTGCCTCATAGATGACTAACAAATTTGCAGAGACACAAGTTCACTGTTCTCACATGGATCACTGCTCAACAGACCACTGGTTTTTGATGGCAAACATTTAACTTTCAGCCATTAAGCAGAAGATGAAATTCAGGTTATAACAAATTACCTGGCACCTAAACAATGTTAAAGTTGCCCATTAGGAGTGCCTTTAGACAGTGGAACAGCACATTAGTTTTGAATTGCAAGGTTCAGTCAATGGAGTGATAGAGTTCAGACCTGAAATGTTCTACTGAGCTATTGAAAGGCTTGCACAGTGAAATGTGTCTACAGTGAGCAAGAGTAATAAATATATTTCTATAGTCAGCAGAGGTTTGCAATCCCTCATGTCCTTCGCTTCCCTCCACCCAAAAGAAAACAAAAATTCTGAAATGCACTATAAAATATAATGGTAATTATAACTGATTTGTCTATAAAGTTGTCATATTAATCTGATTTCACTGTCATTCAAACTGTGTGGGAATCCTGAAGAAAATATGCTTTCATCATGATGATATTACAGTATGTTATTTTTACGTGCTATGAATTACTCTTTTCTCTTTTACAAGCATGTTGCCTATATGGCTGTTCATATCAGCTTCCCCCTTGGGAGTGTTTTCCACTTTGGGCAAGACTGGCAACCTATATAAGGTAGAGGAACACAAAGGAATATATAAAGAAGGAATACAGACAGTGGTATGGTTTGGGACAAGGGCGTAGAGATGAAATCATTTAAGATACTGCACTTATTTTAAAAAAAAATCTCAATTGAAAACTTTTTATTAATATTTAGCAGATCTTATTTACTGGCTGCTTTTTACTATATCATGGGTGAGGGATTATAAAATATATATCTCTCATGGAAGCTCGGTACAGAAAAGGTTAAGGAGGCTGGTGAGAACAAGCTTCCAGAACAGATGAGATGCATGGGGATTTTTCTGACCTACCTGGAAATGCAGCTAGGGGCATAATGCAAGTTGCTTTCAAACAGAACATTTATGGGTATGTGGTTGATTCTTGGTGTTTTCTTTCTCAGGTTTACTCCCTGCTTTGAATTTCTCTACTCTATACTTTCTCGGCTCTCAACAGAAATCCGTTGTGTTCATCTCTACTTTTAACCTCTATTGCAGTTTCTTGAATAATCACATTCTTCTGCTGTACCAGAGGTCCTAAAAGGAAGAGAACTGAATGGAAAGGAATGTGAGGTTTGTTTTTTTTTCAAATAAATGACAAAGTGAAAAAAGAATTCATATTGCCTGGAGAGATAATGAGAGTAAGTTATGCTTTTCTGTTTTGTAATGCATGCCTTCAGAGTGCCTTGAAAGGAAGATGGCTAAACAGAAGGAGGCTGTCTTTGGAGGAAACCTGAGAGATGCAAAGAAGGGAGTCCAGTGGAAAAGGGGCCACATAAATGTAAAGACAAAAAACATCAGGAATGATATGGAAAGAACCTCAAGGAACTAGAAGGAGAGCATCAGCAGGAAGGCAAAAGAGATGAAGGAAATCTGTGCCATTTATTGTTTTTTTACAGATGGTCAGCCCATCTAAGCTCTCTTTAAATTATTCCACTTTGGTCACAGTGACAGCTGAAAATTCACCAGTTTAGTTAGGCAATATTTGGCATAATAAAGCTCATTACAGGGCCGTTTGTAAATCTATCAGAGACATTGCTTATAAATGTATCAGAGACCTCTATGTGTCTTTACTACTCAAGAAAATTGTGTAATTTAAAAGATATTTCTTTCACCCACCAGTGAATGGATGAATAAATATCAGGAACAAAACTGACAACTTGGAAGTCCAGGTGAACTCCTCCTCCATGGCCACTGTTTCTTGCTAAGACTGTTAATTCTCAAGAGCTCAGGAAGATACTGTCACTTGAAAGAAATCTATTCAGCTTCACAAGTCTAAAAGCCAAAGGAAATGGGTACCATGAATACAATGTCTCATTCTCCTTCTTCTGTAAGGACTGGATACCTTATAGACCTCCTGATCATGTTCTGCAATTATTGTGGCAATCGATCCATCAACACTGAACACAACGGATTGTTTTAAACATCCAGTATAAACATTCATCTTTCCAGAAGCCAGTTACAAGAAAACTGCATAAAGAAAAAAATTTTAAAAAACCCATATAAGCAAAAACCACACCTGTAATGAAAATGTTCGAGTTGTTTAAAAACATTAAAATTGAGCCCTGTATAACAACCTTTGAAATGAGTCAAAATAACCCCAAAATGTCCAAGTAATGCAGCTACTACTCAACATGATTACTTGATTTATCATCTTGGAGTATGAAACATTTCACAACTGAAGGCCACAAAAACGTGCTCAGAAGGATATATTGTAGAAAGAATTCTAGCTTCTCACTGTTGTTTGTGTGGGAATTATTGTGATAAACAGTTCTGCTCTTTGCGTGTAACTACTGTGTCAGTCACTGTTGCTAAATTAGTGCTTTTACTTTTATGAAAAGAAAAATATTGTATCAACAGTTCTTCAGAACTGAGGACACAGTTTCAAAACTATGAGTAAGAAAATTGAGTTTAAACTTTGACCTCCAAATAACACTGAGTTAGAACAAGGAGAATGTACACCCTAAAGATCAAGATCACAGAACTTCATTACTATACATGCAAGCATTATTATTTTACTTAATTTTAAAATTAAAAGATTAAGACATCTTTGTTAAGATTATTCTGTGCAATTAGAACAAAACCTATCTAGCCTGAATAAGGTGTTTAAAAAAATTTAGAATTATTAGTACAATAATGCCTAAGTACAACATAATCATACCATGGACCAAATCAGTGATCTCTCTGTTTTCTTCTCTATATGTCAAGTCTTTTCAATAAAGACATAAAAATTTTTTCTCTCTTCAAGTATGAAGCCAAAAAGACTTCATATAGATTTATGTTACTATAAGTAGAAAACAACCATATGCTATCTAAATGGAGAACTGCCTGTTTCTGTTTATGCTTGTTTTTACATGAATATCTCCCTCTTTATTTATCCTGTGGCAATGAAAGCCAAGGTCAGTTTAGCACTATGATAAAAAAAACCAAACAGAACCTGTATAAATTCGGTTTTGTGTGTGACACTCCTCAGTGAATTTGTTCTTTTCTACACCTATTTTTTAAATGAAGACTACAGTGTTTGAGGTGAACAGTCAGCATTCATTCAGAGCATCAAATAATTTTTTCTTTGTTACTGATTCTGTTTTGTTTTCCATACCACATCAGTCTTGTTACTGATCGAGATGTTCCGAACAGCGCTGAGGTCTTTTTTCCTCAGTGGCTACAGGGGCAAAAGAATGCTTAAAAAAGTTCTTGACAATATTAGGATGTTCAGCAGGGAAGAGAGCAACTTGGAAAGATCTGTAGGAGTTTTTTCTCAACAGTTTCACACTTGTCAAGGTCAAATCTTCAATTTCCTAGTTTTCAGTGTCATCTTAGTCTTGACATCTTCAAGCTACGCTTCTGCTTTCGCAGTCACATCATGCTAGATAATTACAATATTCTCTCAAAAAAACCTCCATCAAGGAATGGGAAAGCACCCAGTCTCATACTTTGAGGGTTTTCTCCATCTATCCCTGCTCTGCAAAAAGAATTTCCATTAGTTCTCTGCAGAGAGTGGGAACAAGGAAGTTCTGCACTATGTTTCCCCGGGTGATATCAGTGATGAAGAAGGATGGTAATAAAATGTGACAGAATGATATTCTTCCTACACTGTTTTCTAGTAAAACTTAAAATGATTGCATCAATTAGAGTTTGACAGTGTGTTGTGTTAGGACTGGGTAACTGAGAGCCTGAGGACTGGATCAGCTTTCATCTGGAGTTGGAATTCAAAAACTTGCCCTAGTGGTAGAGAAATCACAGTTGAGAAAGGCATAAAAAAAAAGAGAAGTAATTCCTGTACAGAAAACTAAAGGTGAAAAAGGCATTGGTAGTCAACCAATACCCAGGGTGGGTTAGAGAAATAGTGTATTCTCTATATTACCTTGGGAAAGTCTTATTTTTGGCAAGGATGTCTCACCTGCACCCAACCCATTTAAAAAGTGTTACCTCTGGTAACCTTGGTATTTGCATTTTAAGATGAAAACTTGTGTCAAATAAAAAACATGTTTTCTTCCTTTTCTTAAAACTTCGTTTCCCCAGTGGAAGCATTTACACAAAGTATATTTTGACCAAAATTTCCACAAATTACAGATATTTCAGGAAAAGATCAGACATCAAAATATCTCCCTGAAAAGTGGCAGGGCATCAGCTTGCAAAAGCCGAGGCACAAGCAACTTGTTGAATAACACTGGTAAAACCCAACTCTCTTCATGACCCCAGTCAATTTCTTTGTGAGTCTTCTCATTTAAGCCAGTTGTTCATATATTTTGTGAGAGTTGCAGTGTGTTTTAAACAGTGCTAACTTTTACACATAACATGAGGCCTTATGTCGACAGCAGCCGGTTGGGAAACACAACTCTTAAGAAACCTTCTATATAAGACATGCATTTCCATGGATATAGAGTCAACTGACTAATATAAAGCACTGGAGAATGTAATTTACTGCATAGGTCTTTAGAGGTCAAAACTGACAACATTATTAATTGTAGTACCAAAGAACCCAACTGTATAAGCACTATAAACATCACCAAGCACTAGGGAAGGAAAGAAGGGAGGAAGGAAGAAGGTTTACAGCCAATATCTATTCATCATGCATCATCTTGATAGGACAGGTGATGCTTCCAGAAAAGCTTGCCAGGCCATCACTTGTGTTTATAACACTCTTGGTTTCTTCACACATGCATTTTAGCATGGTGCATTAAAGTTTTGCTATTCAGCTTTGGAGAAACTCATCTACTACACAGTGGTGCTGTCTCATCTGAGTTAAAGCCATATGGTGTTCTCTTACAGATAATAAGTTGCACTGCCAGGAAGATAATTGTATGTAGAGTGGTGCTACACATCCATTATGGGAAGTCTCTTAAAACTTACGTGAATATCAATTTAAATGCACCAGGTTAAAGCATCTGTGAGAAATTACAATTGTAATCGACTGCCTTGGTTAAGGTGCTCATGTCATCAAATCCTAATGCTACTTTCCAATAAAGTAATGCTTCCCAAAGAAATTTGAATGTTGAAATGAATAAAGTGATAAAACTATCAATGTTAAAAAAAAAAATCCAGAAAATAGTAATTTATAATTCTTCAAGCAGATATGCAGTAAGTTAAACCTAGGTAAATACCAATATACTGACAGAATACGTAAGAAAGGAGCATTTGACATGGACATCTAATGTTTAAAAAGCATGCATTTTTGTTCTTTTGAAAAATATCTGTGTTCAGAGATACAGAATACTTTTATTTGTACCCAACGTTAATCCAATCAAAACTGTCAGGAAAAAGTATAGTCTGCCTCTCACTCTTTAAACTAGAGACCTATATTTCACTGAGAAGTCAGCTCCAGTTTTATATTCAATTTATAGAATAATGCATGTTCAACTTCGATTTTTTTCCAGCTTCTGAATAAGTGTTTGAATAAATAACTCCTTAAATTGATTAAGTCCCTTTTCTAAGAAACATAAATGCAGGTATTTTTATGTCAACTACTGTTCATGTTTATGTTTGTATAAGGACATATTTGACAACCTTGAAATATAATATTGTAAAAATAACTTTTAAGAAATATATAGATGAAATGTCCTGCTTCAACCTGTAATAATATAAATATTTTTCCATAATGTCTCACAGGTTTGTAAGAAGACTAGACTGGGTATCATATCTCTTCTACGCTGCTGAAAGAGATGCCTAAGGAATGTGAAACGATACTGGCAAATGATCTCAGTAACCTCCCAGGTTGTCAAATCTTAGGCTGTACAAGACTCACAGTTCTTTTATAAAGCCGCTCTGTTAGCCACACTCCTCATGCCCAAAGGCTCAGAACATGAACATTTTAAGGGAAAAGCGATAAAGATTCATAGGATTGATAAGCTATATTTTGACTCAGAAGCAAGTCACCAAACTCATTAGCAGGTAGACTTTTAAAGATAATGGACTAGGACTCCTACTGCTTGGTCATATGAAGCTTAAAGTATTTAAGTTCATTTTGCTGTATTACAGGGTTTATGGTAATTTGCAGTCATGGTCTGCAGATTCCTCCTAAATGCTGTTTCTCTGCAAACAACTCAAAAGGAGGCACAAAGAGCCACAGAATTTATTTTAGTTCTCTAAATTTAAAGCAGGAGTGACCACTCTATGGCTCACATGCCACAAGGGATGCTATACACGCCCAGGTGTGACAGAACTCATCTCTCAAAGAAATTAAAAATTACAAACCAGAACTCTCAGAAAACAAAACTGTAAAGAAACAAAATTCAAGTAGCAAATAACCAAAATGAGCAATTTGCTGTCAAGAAGACACCCAGTGATGAAAAGTTCTGCATGTAGTCACAGCCGCACAAATCCTTAACAGCTGCCTGTGGGCCTGGCATTACACAGTCCAAGGTTTGCCTCATCTGTGACTGATGATGCTTCAGAAAAAGAAAATTATAAAAGGCAAAAATCCATTGGAGAATGCAGCCAGGATCTCCCCTGCCTCATTTTATGAAATAACTTCAAAACGTTTCTTCAAAAAGTGGCTCCTCACACTTTTTAAAAGTGGGTATATTGTGATCATGAATAGGAAGACCAAAGCATTCCCCCCAAAAAATAAAGGATCAAAAAAAAGATGATGACACAGCAAGGAGAAAAAAAATCTAATCTAACATAATAAAATATAATAAAACATAACATAACATAACAATATAATATAGTGTAATCTGATATCATATCATGTCATCAATATGATATAATTAATATATTATAGTAATATAGGAAAGCCATGTCTTATTTACAGACTGATTTTCAGCCCTTTTGGCTTGTAAGACTACACCCACAGAAGAGTTTAATACAGGGTAGCATTTCTTAAAACCACAAAGAAATTATTCCACAGCATCTTGGCAAATTCATTATGTGATCATCTCTTACATCAGAAAGAACAACCACCACCCAGTAAAACATTCGTTTGAAGCTCATTCATCCTGTACACACACAAAGAAACATATATATATATGTACTTTTACACACACATATATATGTGGATGTAAATTTATAGTGGCATAGGATGTATGCAAAGACATATCTATACATATATAATAAAATAAAATGTAATCTATGATGATGACAACAAGAAATATCTCTAATTCAAATTTACAGGAAATAGTAAAGAAGTCAAAAGATCAGCCATCACTGATGGGCACAGAAGTGACCCAGAAAGAGTCTATAACGGGACTGTACTTTCACACAGTATAGTGATGGAAAGAATGTGAGGAGGTGCCCAATAACATATTAACCCAAATTACTTTTTAAACAGCTGCATGTAAATAATTTTCACTTGCAAGTCATGAGAGATGTGATTCTACTGCCACTATACAGCTGAGAGGTTTTGCTCAGTGTATGCATGGAAACTTTGCTATAAATGAAGAACTGCTTTTTCTCACTTTCTTCTAACAATACCGTCCAAACTTTGTTCAAAGAGCTGAAAAAATGTCCCAAACATCTGAGAGCTATTGGAAATACAGAGTATATGCTCAAATAGGGCACATACCTTGACTGGCAAGGAGAATGTTGTGCCTTCTTGCTAGAACGTACAAGGAAGATTTGTGCTGTCAGTGTAAGTTTTTCAGTTACTATGATGCTATTCATCTAAAAGCCCCATCTGAGTTAAAGACTTGACATCACTTGTTCATGTTTAAAATTCTGCTCTTCACTGCATCCACTAGATATATGCTCATTAAATCACCAAAGCACTCATAACTTGTTCAATGAAGAAGCATGAGATAATATTCTGTTGAAGTGCACACAGGCTGCCAAAAGGTAAAGACTTTCAGAGGTTTCAAAACTATCAGGCTAAAGCATTTGTAAGAGTTGTATGAAGACTTGTTCATTAAGACTGCAACCATTCAAAGACAAGACAAGGACTGGTTCAGTGATCTAGCTTTTCTTCCAAACTCATATATCATCTCAACAGCTTTACACGGTCACTGCAGCTTGGATGTCACCACAAACACTTATGGAAATCCTATACTCCATTGCTTTGTCTGTACTGTAAAGCCCTTAGATGAAAAAGCCCTAAACAGTTTTTACTTTCACTTCTATCCAATTTACTAACTTATTTTCCATGGTATTACTATGTCTTTGGAAAAATCATTGATTTTCACTGCACTGCCCTGGATTTTTGGAGCAAATTATTTTCATACTTTGGTCTTTTGTGATATCATGAAAGAATAGAAAAATCCTCAGATCAATGCATCTTTCTTTCTTATGTTGAGGGAAATCTGGACATTGTAAAACAAAAAAGAGGGAAGATAATGAGAGTATTTTGAAAAGAATTACAGACCTGTATTATGGGTTACTTCTCAGTGATACACAGAAGTTAGGCTGTGTGAATCTGACTTGAAACAAGATTGCTGAAAGACAAGACTGTCTAAACAGCTGTCCAGGCTCTAAATTACTTTCAATATTTTTTACAGAATACTTCTACATTAGTATTTTGGTTCAGACTAGCAATTAAATTTTGGTTGCTCCTGTTCACCGTGCCTTGGTCTGCATCACAAAGCAGTCTCAGAGTGCACAAACTGGTTCGTTTTGTATCCAGCTAAAACAAATAATGCACTTTGTTAGCTCTCCTTACATGTCTCAGCCATGACTGGGTATTCAGCCTATGGGATAAAGGGAAACACAGGAATGCCTACAGTTCATCTGCTGGATCCTCAGCACCGTCAGTTTTTCTACACTGAGCCTCTCCATTGTGTAGCATATACTGGTAACACATACACTCTTTAGGAAGACCTGTAATTTTATGCTATTCCTAAATATATCTGGAGAAATTGTACCTTGAGTACAATCCAGGCTATAACTACAAATAAGTTAGACAGTACTGGATAGAATGCTTCAAATAAAAGATGAAATTATAGATTTAGTTCTGAAATAAAGTTTAATTCTAAAATAATTGGTGGATTAAGTAAGGACAGCATAATAGAAATCAGTGGAGTTAAAGCTGACTGTGCCATCTGTGAATCTGGCTCACAGGCTCACATTGCTAGTCAATGTTGGAAATAAAATTGCAATGCACTAATTACCTGCTTGTTGGGATCCTTATAAATACACTGAATATAACAATAATATGCTTAAACACTTACTGAGTCTTTAGATACTATTAAGATAAACTTTTTTTGTTTAAGATAAACTGGCCTAAGTCAGGTTCGGCCCGTTATGTGTGTAAAATAGTGGCCAACCTTGAGAACCTCACTACATCAAAAATTCTCACTATGTGGCACGCATTTTAACAATGCACAGAATTTCTTACTGTAACCTATTTAAGACTATTACTATTTTCCAAAACTTTTTCAGAAGACCCAATAGAAGTATTTAATCATTGAAGTCTGGGATCATCAAAACATTATTTTTTGTCCTGTGTATATTTTAATTTATAAACTTTGGAAACAGCACAAGATACAATATTTTTTGCCAAAACGTTTGAAGACAGATCATTGTAGAGTTAAAAAAAAATAATTTCCTGCCTCGTTTTGTTGTCACGAGAGAGTACAGACAAAAGCATGATTCATTTCCCATTACAATGTTTGCAATGCTGCTGAAAAGTAATGTGTTACTCTAGCATTCACAGAATTCCAGACTCCTGAAATTACATTAGTTGCTTGCACTGAAAAATGGAGAACTTTGTGACTAACCCTGTACAACTAAAAGATCTCACATTATCTTGTGAACCCAGCTAGCTCTTTCCTCCCTTCCTTATGTATTTCAAGCCAGAATGATCTCTGCCTTTTCCATATTTGGTCTCCAAACTTTTATAGTGGCAGTGATGTTTCAAATGCACAGTTTCCATTCCATGGGGCCAGATAGCTCTGCCAGGCTGAAGTGCTAGGGTAAACACATTCCCAATTTCAAAGCTATTTGTTTTGGTAATTGGATAGAGAGGTTCTGAAAACGGTATACACTCATTTTTGTGTTTACCAAAAGGCAGTTTCAGATCACAATTATTTCCATAGCTCTCAACTCGCCAGAGTCCTCATGTGTAGCATAATGTCTAACAAAGAACCAGAATGATGGACTCCAAGTATTTGCAAAAGAAAAACAAAAGTTAGCATCCCAAACTTAAAACACCACAGACTTCATCTCACTTAAGAAACAGCTCTTGCTATAACATTGTTTATTGGGGGTGAGGGGAGAAGCGTTGTCTTGAAAGTAATTTTAACCAGAAAACTGAGAGGAAAGGAGCTTTTAAGCAATGCAGAATGGTGATAACTTTGACTCTAATTATCTTTTACATGAAGAGAGCCCTCAAACTGAAGAATGTCTTGAGAAACATGGTGGTTTCACATTACTGTGGTAAACTGAACTGCAACTGAGAAGATTCCTGGGATTAAATATTTTGGTTACAAATTTGCAGTGCTTTGTCACAACTTCTCTGAGGCTATTAACATTGTTATCTTATCTGTATGGAAGTGGTGCCTAGAAGACTCAAGAGATCAAATCTCTATCACTATAGGCATTTTACAAGTGCTCTTGTGCTCATTCTTACACAAATACCAATGAAATACAATGAATGATTGAAGGAAAATGACAAAGAATTGGAAAATTAGTTGCTCTGAGTCAAATCAGGCACATCTATCCTGCCTTGCATTGGTCTAAGAGTGGACTCGAGCATGCTGTACACTCTATACTGCACATACCACACTGTCAGGAAGACCATACTGCTAATGTGCTCCTTATCCACCTCCTACTACATGACTGCACATCATGGCTGTGTAGAGCAACTCAGCAAGAGATTTATCAAGTCCCTCAGTTCACAGAATCACACACAGTCACAGAATCATTAGGGTTGGAAGGGATCTCCGGAAATCATTTTGTCCAGCTCCCTTGCTGAGGCAGGACCACCTACAGCACGTTACACAGAAATGCATTCAGATAGGCTTTCAGTGTCTCCAGAGAGGAAGACTTCATGACCCTTGTGGGCAACCTGTTCCAGTGCTCTGCTGCCCTCAACATAAAGAAGTTCTTCCTTATGTTGAGGTGAAACTTCTGTGTTTCAGTTGGTGGCAAAGATGTGGAGTTCACACTATAAGCATTTCAGTGGGTTTTACTTCAAGATACCTAGTATACCCCTGTAGGCTGAGTTATTGATAGCATGCTGCAAGGCATCTTCCTGCTTGATTTGACGTCAGGGGAACTCAGTTTGTGTGCCCTGAAACTGCTTCATGGTACAAACCAAAGCTTGTCAAGTAAGTGAGTAAGAGAGGATAGCTGGGGGATTTGATTCAAAAGCACACTCCTGACCCAGACTGCAGCACTAACGTACACACTAAATGCTGCGCCACTCTCAGAAGAGTCTTCGCTGCTCAGTCAGAGGTAGATTCAGCCAGATACAGCCCATCCTCAATGTAAGAGGAGGCATGCTTTGGGCAGCTTGTCAAGGCTTCCCCCTTCACCAAGCTCTAGGATGCCAACAAGGTCTGCAGCTTAAAATGGGCTTGTATCCAAACACCTTGGATTTGAGTGTCTTCTGGGTCAACCATCTATTTCTGAGAGAATAACCAGAATGAACAAACCCAGATCCTGTCTCAGGCAATGGTTTACAGCCCAGAGCACATTTTTATCTTCAGTCAATATAAACTCCACAGAAATGGTTGCCATAGCTCAATAACTTTACCATTATAAAGGAGTGAATTCATTCACCTTCCAACATATTTTTGCTGTCATAAGTTCATGCTAGCAGCTGCACTTTAAAGCTAGCAATATGAACTCTTCAGTTGGACCACTGTCTTTATAAAATTATTATATAGAAGAAAATTTTATTTTTCCAGGTAGTTTATGTGTGACTTAAAATTTTTATTTTCTCTGAATAATTTTTTCTCTCATCAGGAAAGTATGTTTCACAGGTGTATCATGTATCGTATTTTAAATAATAAATTTTAGTACATGAAATCCAATACCACACTCATTATTTTAAATAATAGAGAATCTAAAACTATAGAAAAAAAAAGTCACGTATCTCTATTCCATAAAAAGAATGTTTATTAACTGCATAAATATTTAAAAATAAATGCTATGTTAGAATGTTGTGAAATTATGGTTTCTCAAAGGTAGTTCTTAAAATTTCAGTGGAAGAGCATTGCTCCTAAATATATCAATACCCAACTATCTGAAATAGATTATTAACTGTTGCAGAGGAAAAAACTATCATTATTTTAAAAAATATTTATATATGTGTTTATATATATGCATACATGCATATTTATGTATGCACATGCATGTATACATACATAAAGTTACTTAATATGCATATACTGAATGCTACATTAATGCATGAACATGCAAAGGGGGGCCAAAATGTCAAACTTATTTAAATATTTGTTTCGAAACACATTATTTTAGGTTGTACTTTCTCTTGCTGTTTTGAGAAAGTCATGTCATCTTTAATTCATATGGACCAAAGCAGTAGAAGATAAATACTTTTTACTTCTACTGAAAACTTTATGACTTCTGTCACTTCTGCCCTAATCTTGACAACACTTAAGAAGCATTTGTAATACTATTTAAAACATTTCATGAATCCACAAATATGACATCTCAGAAATGTGAAAAAGCAATCAGGGAAAACAGAATGAAAATTAGAATATTTACCCTCTTTAACCCTAGCAAGTTCAGTGAGCAGCCAGAGGTGGTAAAATGGCCCATATTGGGGCTCAACACCCTTGTGTTGCAGAATAGAATGAGAAAATGATTTCCAGAACATAGCAATGATTAGAGTAATGAAAACCAGAAAACTACCAGTAAAAGAAGTATTTATGCATAAAGATACTTTATCATAGTGCATAAAATTGCAGATATATTTTCTAATTTGTTCTTGAAAAATAAAAAAGGAATACCTTAGAATTTGTAATAATAGATATGCATTTAGACAAATGTAAATTAATTAAAAAAATCCACATCAGTCTAAAATGACTAATGAGAATACCTGGTCTTGTTTACATCTGACTTCAGCACAACTCTGTTTAAATGGAAAAATATGTGGAAATCAAATGGCACAAATAGGAGAACACACATTTGTATGATGTACATGACTGCATGCAACAATTGGCTAAAAATGTTCAACTTTTCCAAGGGTATCCAGTTCAGCCAACATGTACCTTTGCCATCACTGAGCTCTCCAACTACAATCAACACGTAGTGCAAAACTGAATGATGCTGCACTCCAGAATCCTAACACACTATCTTGTCTGAAGTATTTCATCCAGTTTTGACAAAATAATCTAGCCAAATTTGTCTACAATGCTTACACAATCTTCATTACTGAAACATCTGAACTTCTTACTGTCTTTTATTGTGGGCTTCCACTAAGAAAAATGGTTTTTGCTTGCAGTTCATAGACTATGAACCTCAGAGCAGAACTGCACAAGACATTTGGTGAACTGCTGTGAAAGTCCTCTCCTACCATAAGAGGAAACATGGAGCACAACTTCCAAAAGCATATGACAAAGCTATGTATGAAAGAGGAAAAAGTGAGCTCATTTCCTTGTGGATGACAGGCACAAGATCAGCTCAACCACACATAAAACTGCAGCTTCCAATCACATGCTGCAGGTCCTGACCTTTATATTCAATGCTTCCTACTGCAACCCCTTGCCCATGATGAGGGGTGCATACAGGATGTTAGAAGAGGTTGCTGCCCATGTATGGCTTTCACCAACCTCAGCTTGCTGTAGGAGTCACTTAGCCTATGTAACCCAAGAGACACAGAGTTAATGCTTCTCCAGGATGTGCAAGTGCTTCATAATGAGCTGCAGAGAGGTACTCCTCCTTGATTTCCATTCAGGATTAAGACTCTCTCCACCATTTTAGGATTTAGGTGTCCAGATCTGCAGCTTGTCACAAGGTAGAGGCTGTGGTAAAGGCTGCCCTCTATTTAATGACTGCATAGTTAGCTGACAAAGTCAACCACATAGGCTTTCAGTCTTCTGCTTACCTAACTGCTTGCACATGCAAAGTCAGACTTGTGGCATGCCAGGAATACCTTCCCTTTGAGCCAAACTACCCAGATTTTCTTCAGACAGATTATTTTTCCAGCCAGCAGAATCAGAGGATTTTGAGCATCTGAAGAGGAAGTCTGGATGGCCCAAAGTGTCAGACGAGTGCCACTGTAGATTCAGGATCAACTCAGAGCAAATGTGCTCTGAATTCAGTGTGTCTTGAATTTGTCGGATACCACACAGATTAAATCTGACACATTCTGGGATTGCTGGGCTCAGCAGATGCACAGCCTAGTCAGTCTGCAGACATTTTAAAGTTTATAGACAGATATAGGGAAAATGCTGTGCAAGATTATTTGAATCCATATTCGCTGTCTTCTGAGGAAGGTGTTCTAGCAATAAGTGACAGGTATTCAGGAGTGATCAGAGGCTCTCATTTTCAATGCTTGAAATAGTTCAGTTTGTATTGAATAATTAGTAATTGGAACAGGAAAAGGGAGAGAAGAAGCCAGAGGGGATGTTACTCATTAGCCTGGTAGTAACAGAAATAAAAAGGGGACTGTAAGTCTGCCATGACCCACCATCTTTTGTGTAAAAAAGCACCAGGTAGTGGAAGGAGTCCCTGACAGTGGCAGTGGGTTGGAACTAGATGATATTTAAGGTCCTTTTCAGCCCAAACCATTCTAGGATTCTAAGATTTGCTTTGACACAGAGTGGATTTGGACACACGGGCAAGACAGGGGAGGAAACCTTTCTTTGTGGGTTGCAACACAGCTGATCAGAACTAAATCCTTATCAAGATTAGATATTGCGAAGTACACTCACAAATATGCCTTGTTTGTGCAGTTTTACTTGTAGGAGTATAGATGTCCAATAAGCTAAGCAATGTTTTTTGAGAAGCTGTGTAGGCACCTTTCTTTTACAAAAATAAATGTGAATACAGGATGCATGTATGCTGGTGACTCACCTGAAAGCATGGAAGACTTCTACAGCTGGAACAAAGCACCGAGCTCAAGTGTCTTGAATGCCAAACTGGAACTTAAATGACAGTACTGAATTCTGGATCATCTTTAGCTCTGTAGACAGAGAAATAAACACCCAGCAATAAACAGGAACAATTCAGATGATATAAGAAAAAGATAATAAGATCACAGAAGTTATGTCAAGTGGCTGCTATCTTCTTAAATTACATATTAACTGAATTGGGTAACTGTCTGGAATTCCCTACAGATATACTTTTGAGCATTTAAAGACAAAAGAAATGAAACTGGAATTATGTGCTTATGATCTTAGTCTCTAATCCATGAACCACCTCGTCCAATCCATGTTTATTATTTATTTTACCATAAACATAAGTATTTGTCTGAACACTATATTGAATGATGGTATATTTTCCCAGAATTGGCTTCCCAGGGACACTTTGAAGCTCCCCAAAACTTCCAACTGCATTTGATTGTATGGCACCTTTTAGATCTTTTCAATTGAACCCTATATAGGAAAAAAAATACTGTTTAAGGAATATTAAAGATACCAACAGAAAAAAAAGATAAAGGAAAGTCGAGGAGAAACAGGTTAGGCCAGTTATCCTTGCAGGGTTTGAGTCTTGTGAAAGTTGAAATGCACATAGCTGCCCACCATACTCCGTCACTCTGTGTATCTAGCAAAACCAGAGACCCCCAACTCATAAATCCAAAGAGGAAATTATAACAAAGATAAAGCCCCTTTTATCTGTCACATTTCTTCTCTGTGAACTGACCATAAATTTCTGCCACCATAAAAACAGTTTGAGGAGTAAGTTCCAGACATTTCTGTAAAACTCATTTCACACATGAATCACTAAATGTTGGATTATGAATTTGACTCTTCTCCCACCAACTTTTATCGATGAGAAGGCTCAAGACTTCTCAGTTACAAATTCAGTTTTGTCCTTCCAAAGATCCTTCAAGCAAATTCAATTTAGCAGCATAAGCAACAGGACAGATTTGATGGTTTCACTTGCTGGAAGGTGCTCATGGCATAGTAACAGGGGTTGCTGAAGGGCCAGGAAGGGCAGAAAGAGCTGCAAATGGCTATTTGTGTGGTAACAGGAATGTAGTAAAATTTTGAGGATCTCTGTGTGGCAGAAAGGACTATAGGTGAATGAGATAGGTTTGTAGTGTTGTTGGGTAAATGACAGCGATTTGGGGTCCCCAGCAGGTGGGGAGGAAAGGCAGAACTGGGGCTCTGCATGGAGAATCAAAGAATCATGGAATCATAGAATCATAGAATAATTAGGGTTGGAAAGGACCTTAAGATCATCTAATTCCAATCCCCCTGCCATGGGCAGGAACACCTCCCACTAAACCATGGCACTCAAGGCTCTCTCCAACCTGGCCTTGAACACCGTCAGGGATGGAGCATCCACAACTTCCCTGGGCAACCCATTCCAGTGCCTCACCATCCTCACAGTAAAGAATTTCTTATTTATATCCAATCTAAACTTCCCCTGTTTAAGTTTTAACCTGTTACCCCTTGTCCTATCACTACAGTCCCTAATGAAG
>JANHGB010027425.1:465-14077 GCA_026283785.1 Coracopsis vasa | reverse complement strand
ATACACCACAAACTGTTCAAGGCTGAATTCCTCTTCCTCTGCCAAGGGGCCCACAGACCCGCTGTGGTTTCCCACAACTAAAAGTCCTGACATGCAATTCCTACACCACGATGGTCACGACACACTGTGGTTTACCTTAGCATCAGGCCCAAAACTATGCCTTGTGTCCCACACCAGCCACCCAAATAGTAACCATTTTCCTTATTCTGCTGTCTCAGTGATTTATTCTTTAAGATATATAAGAAACAAGTTTCAATTGATTATGCACTGGTCACTTAGGATATCCTTAAGCAGAAGATCAAACCAATAAAAAGCAACTTAGCCCTAGCATTCTCTTCCTGAATTTCTTGTTTATAATCACTGACATAGTTGGCATGATTTCTGGTAAGGTCACTTCAGGTCAAAAACTATTACAAGACCATATGGCAATGAAAGCCCAGGAGGAATTTTAAAACGAACAGATCTTAAGGCTCACTAACCTAAGAAGAGTTAAAATAAGTTATTTGCCATTTAAAATGTAATGTGTAACCTTGTTCCTATTCTGAAACAGATACTAGATTCATACTATCACTATCACAAAATACAGTTTGTGATAGTAAGTAAAAACTACTTAGGATAGTAAACTACATCAGTTTACTCAGAATACAGTACTGATCTTCTCCTGGTGTGCATTTCATAATGTAAGGTTTACACCTCTTAAGGACAGCAAGATAATACAGGTAAGACAGAAAAAAACGTGTGCTCTCATTTAGAACATACGTCATCAGAACCAAAGCAACCTCAAAGATGAGATACTAAAGATATTTACCTATTTTTAGAGTTTGTAACTTTTTCCACTGTCATCTCTCAAACCATAAACAATGTGTGGATACAGAAAATGAGATATTTGAAAAACAAAATGCTAAGACATCCTTTAGGTCCTCAGAAACTGATTCACAGCTTGATCAATGCACCACAAATGAATGCAACTAGTACTGGTCTACTTGCCATTCCCTTGATACAAAGATTGTGAACTTCATTCAGCAACTGATTACATTTTAAATACCAGGAGAAACCTTTCAGTGCCCTCTCATGAACACATTGATACATAAAAACTATATGTTTTGTTTCTGTTTTGCATAAATTCATTAAAACAACTGAGAAATAAACCTTCTCAAAATCACCTTCTAAGGATCTTGGTTCAAGAATGGACTAGCAATTCTTTACTGAGACTTCCATTTGTCATCCATTGCTATAGCAATACAAGTTAAGAAACCATATAGAACAGTAACAAGAAAAAGAACCAATTCACTTTTCTCATTAAAAGAATTTGTGTCTGAAAATTTACCAAATCCAAGTGCTTAAGGAACAGCTAGCACAAAGTCAAGTCTACTTTCTGAGATCATGATGCTATTTTGAAGTCTTTTGCCAGACTAATGAATGAAGGCAAAGCCCGGTACTGCACACGGGAATAAATGCAGAAGTATTATGTGGTGCTTATAATAAATGTCTGGCCAAATAAATGCAAGTAGCTGCATATCCCATAAGTAAAAGTAATGGAGGTAGTATTCCCCCCATAGGTTGATGAAATCACCCAAGACTGTAATATATTATGCTGTACAGCATATATAAGAGCAAAAACATTTTCTCATGCACATTGTGAAAAAAATGCATCAAGAATTATTTTTAATTTTTCCTTATTAAACCCAACACATAGTGTATTTGTCAACATATTTCACTTTAAGTTATTGAGGACTTGAAATAACTGAGATTTGGAAAAAAAATATGGAAGATTGATCCAGAGAATTTAAGCAACTCAGCCTGATTTCAGTCCCTGGGAACACATTTCTGCACCCACAACTAGTATGATGATTGGAAACAACTGCAATGGATTTGTAAAGGGTAAATGACATCTGACCAATCTGATCACTTTTTATGATGAAATGATTGGACTTGTGAAGATGGGAAGAGCAGTGAACATCATCATTTATCCCAAGTTTAGCAAGGCTTTCAACACTACCTTTCACAGTATTCCTGTGTTTAACATAGGAAGTTACAGTCTACCTTGGTGGACAGCCAAACAGGTGAAATGGTGGCTGGATGATTAGGTTCAGAGGGTAGTGAGATCTGTAGCTCATGCTCTGCCTTGGTGCTGATAACAAATGCAGTACCACAGGGGTCATACTCAGATCTTTCCCTTTTAATATCTTTATCTCTTACAAAATAAGTTCAACAAGGACTTACGGCTGTGAGATGGCACACTCCTGAAGTTCGCAGATGACATCTATAGAACAAAATTAGTGAGAGAATCTGGTTGACTATGTTCAACAGACTTCCTGTCTATAATGCCAAGATTAAACCACAGATTTATGGAAGAATCACAATTCCAATACATGTTCTTTGATCACTTTTGTTCCCAAGTGTTTTCCTAAAATCAATCTTCTTTGTTTTTTTCCTGCTCTTCTCTGATACTTCTTTCACTTCCTGAATTTCAGCTAAGAAATAAAGCAGTATTTCAATCAAGATTCTTCACAGAAAAGACTCCAACTGGTGAATAAATTACTGAAAGAGACAAAAATAATTAAACTCCCTACTGAGTCTGAAATTCTGTTATTATGATTTCTTTTCATTGAATTTAAGAAAAAAAAAAAATTAAAAAAATTGAAAGCTTAACTGAGTCAGAATAAGTCTGATAAGATACTGGTCATAATCAACTCAAAAAGCAAAAGAAAAATTACAGAACATCAGCACCACTTGTCCGTACTTTTAAAATAGAGAACAAAATAGTACTGAATAAGGCTACTGCTGTAGT
This sequence comes from Coracopsis vasa, assembly GCA_026283785.1. NCBI lineage: Eukaryota > Metazoa > Chordata > Aves > Psittaciformes > Psittacidae > Coracopsis > Coracopsis vasa. Next base: position 11,286 of record JANHGB010027425.1, on the reverse strand, counting down.
TAGAGATAGGAGCCAAAAACAAGACAAGGGAATAAACCAGCAACAGATTTATATCTGGAGCTATTTTTTATATTAAAAATGTGAGTATTTATAAAGATTTGGCATAAAACTTTCTGTTAGTGAGCATGCCAGGTCCTCATACATATACTGCAAAAAAACCCATAGGGATATGTATGAGAAAATGCTGATAACTGAGCAACAACAAAAATAGAAATTGCATTGAACAGACTCTGCTGAAAAGCCTTTATTTAGACAGAATAAAGAGATTCAGTCAAATAATTAAAAAATTACAACCACAACACCAGGTTCCTCTAAATCCAACACATTTTATGTATTAGCTGCTGACAACTGTCCAGTGCCTATTCAAGGCAAAAAATCAAGTTTTACAACCTCATACTTTGGTTATAGACAAAGATAATAGTTAACAAACAACAATAAGCACAGAGATATGCATAACAATGTTCTTCTACTTCAATTCTTATCTGATGAGCCAGAACCTCTTCTAGCGTATTTGGCCATATCATCACACACAAGACTAACTGAACCCTGTATTCTGCCAGTGATAATGGACACAAAAGGAAAATGAGCTGACCGTAACAAAGTTCTTGTTATCAAGCCTGTGCCTTGTAATTCTGCCAATTTTGTGGGCAAAGTGGCAACACACTGTTGTTTTGTCAGAGCTGGCATTTCTCCAGGCAATGGCTGTCCTACATCCAGCTGCTGTCTTAAAATCATTTGGTGTCACATAAAACTGGGATCTAAATTTTTGCTTGAAGACGCATATATTCTAAGTGGACATACAGGTGAGAATGACATTATTGATAAGAGGATGTTGAGGAATATCAATGTGGGCATATCTTTGCCTTAAGGCAGAATAAATTTACATAAAAATTAACCTTAATGAAAAAACATTAACATCCATCTATGTATGCACATTAAGTAAGCCTCATTCTCCCCTTTTATTGAGTCATAAATTGGTCATATTAGATGGACACCTCTAAAATAGGATTTGAGCACAAGAACCAAATTCATCCATGTAGAAGTTCATCTTTGTTCATGTAATGCTGAGGATGACTGTGGTAATGCAAAAGTAACTTTAATAACTGCTGCCAACTTAGATTTTTCTAAACTTCTAGGCAAATTAGATTTAAACCATAAACAAGCATACAGCCTGCAAGATGGGTTCTGCCTACGAGAACAACTTGTGTCTCAGGATCTGCGCTGGGATCTTTGGTACCTCTTCTACTGAGGGAGAGATGCTCATTGAGAGACTAAATCACCACTGAGGAATGTATGATAGATAAATGCTTGACACAACAGATAAATGTTTGTTGCTGTAAAGAAAGGGTGCACTTGCACTAGACACAAAATCAAAGGCCATCTGGTTTGCACAGAGAACTCCAGTGCCCACTTCCCAGGATTGCTTCGCATGTGACAGCTGGAAGGATTTGCCTTCCCTTACATTATCAGATGTGTATGTCAAACATATAGGCAGACATACTTTATCATGTGCTAACATCACATAAGACAGTCTACAGAGCTCAGCAGATAGTTCAATAGCCAGCTGTATAAGCTGTTCCAGGGGGAAAAATGTGCACAACTTTCACTTAAGAAACTACTAGTATTATAAGAGGATTTTAAGTTTTGATCAACATTTACATGTATAGAGTTCTCAAAGCAGTCACATTGAAAAAAACCAGACATGCCAGTATTTACATTGATATTAGCTGAAAGTGTAGACATACATTGATTCAATACTTTTGCTAAGAGGACAGTTGTAGGTAATTTGACCTAAGCAGAAGGAAATTTAAGAAAGCAAACACCATTTTTTAATAAATACTTCTGACAATATTTGAGGAACATTGGAAAATTTTTCTAGTCCTGTTTCTGAAGGACATATAATACGTTTACTTTCAACAGAAAGTACACAGAGAAGCTCTTCTTACTGCAAGTTCTTCAGAGGAGACTGCAGTAGGAAACAACACTGCAGCTTGTGCCTATTGCACTTGAAGGAATACCACATCTTCTGATATAAGAAGTCTGGCCAATATTCAAAATTACAAAGTACGAAAAGAAAATCAGCAGTTTGAAAGGAACTACAATTAATTACACATACAAACAGGCAGCAGTAACAATTTTTACTGAGATATCACTAAAGAAAGCTGATATTAAATAATTTTAATGTTTTTATAGCAGCATGAATATAATTCTAGCAAATTAGAAATTAAATTTTATTAAATGATTCAATATTCAGCTACCTTACACCAAGATAGCCATTACCCTGGCAACTGCTAAGTAGGATCAGATGACTTGTGTTTCATTTACCTCTCTACCAATTTATTTAAGGGAACTTTTTTTTATACACTGTAAAATATTTCTACTGAGTAAGATGCTGTGAGGTGCCAAATGAATTTTGCCTTTAAGGTTCAGAAATTAGGAAAGAACATTTAAACTCCACTGCGCATGCCAACAAACTTACCAAAAAAGCAAAGTAGGAAAAAAAAGAATATGCACATTAAAAATATAGAAAACTCTTACTAAAGAAGATAGCCATGCAGTATTGCTAAATCTTTGACCAGTTACATTTTTTTCCTAAAGAGGCTACTGATAATTGTATGTATATATTCATGTTGTCACCCTAATAAAACAGCATATGTTAAAGTATTTAGAGTTACATGTTTAATTAATAGATATAAATTCTATAGTTGATCATTCTGTTATATTACTGTAACATTTATCATTGGGAGTTATTAAGATTTTCCCTTCAGCTAAAATTGGTCTCAAAGATAAATACAAGTCTCCTGCAAGCTCTTTTCCCACATTTTTTCAGTTCATACGCAGATGCGATTTGTGTATGTTACAGATGCAAGTGCAGACTGAACTCATCGCTACAGTCTACCAAGTGAGGGAAACATGTCCTCAGAAGCAGTGTTCCTGTGATTAATATCTTTCTCACGCTACAAAGACATGATATGCATGGACTCTTTCAAAAGCTGTATTTTAAATTCAGGGTGTAAAAAAAAAATGTTTTAACAAATTTTATATAATTAATTCTGCTTTGCAAAATATTTGTAACTGAGATGGCTGTCAGAGTGCAATGTAATACATAAAACAAGTTACTACTGATAATATAAACTATGGCTAGGAACATACCCAACTGCCAAATGCAGATTACTGTATTTAAAATTGTTGCTTTTCTTAAAATAGCAATAAAGAAAAACTCTCTACTTCATTCTGCTAAGAAACAAAGGCTAGCATCATAGGAAAAATAACCAGAAAGTATCATGAGCTGAGGTGTACTACTTACATGGAGGCATGAGATCAGAACATGCAGAGCCATATCATCCAGCAACAGAAACAGGAAGCACAGAGGGCAGAGTGAAGCCTGCCAACCTGCAAAAGAAGCAGAAGGTTTGGGTTGCTAGGCACCAAATTTTGGAAAGCAGTTCTCTGGCAAGTGGTTAGGAGAGACATAATCCTCATCCCAAAGGTTCTAGGTGTCAATGCCACTTTAGTCAATTGGAACCTAGTGTTAATCACAATTATCACTTCTTAATTATTAAAGGAGTGAGATTACTATTAAGGAGGAGGAAACCTACAGTAGACCCATATATCCCTTGCTGTTCGTTAATATACTCAGCTTGTAGAAATCTCTGCAAGTTTGATGGAGTCAAAAATCTACACTGATTTATATCAATAAATATCTAGCTCATGGTCTTTACTCCTTTAGCTGCTACTTCACAATGAATTTGAGACAGACAGTAATAAAGCAAAAGAGCAATCCTGATAAATGATAGATAATTCATTCAAGTATCTTTAAACACCGGACCTCAGCAAGAATGCCAGCCAAGTCTGGAATCCTGCTGTCTCAAACATACACTGTTAGTTACAATTAGTAAATATTAACATATTTAATTTGCATTCACACTCTCTACTCAAGAACAAGATAAGCTATGGCATTTGTGTCGCAAAACTTTCAATTCCAATAACAGTATCACTGAGATCCTGGAGCTTTGTCCTTCCACACAGGTAAGCCTTAGATAACCACTACAAAGCCAATAGAGACATTATGTATCACATCAACATCAAAATGATCTAGTGTACTCAGCTACAAAAGTCCAGAAGAAAAACCTAATTCTATAGAAACAACAACTGAAGTCTGGGACATTTCTCTGAATGTGTGTTTTGCGTTTGTAGTCTGATGTATCAGAATTCTCTGGGGTTAGGTCTTTTTTTTTTCTTTTGACTATAAAATGAAATGATCTGAAAATAACTTCAGGCTGTTACTGCACTGAAATAATGCTAAAGGCAATGTTTTATTGCTCCAGAACAAGAGGGACTAATGTTTAATCTCAGTGTCCTTCAGCTGGGAGCAGTGGGAGAAGGGCAGGAATAAGACAGAGAGGGAACTTTCAAATATAGTTTTACGAATATCTATCAAACCAGAAAGTATTCTCTGGAATTAGATTTTCCATACATTTAAGGAGACAGACTTTGCGTATGTCTGGACTAGGCTGGAAGGATTCTGTCATAACAGCTGTAATTTTAACGAAAAAACTCTAACAAAATTGGAACCTGTAATGTGTACTACACAATGTGTACTATGTAATATGTACTACACAAACAAAACCAAGGGTTTTGCCCATAAGGTTTTAAAATGTGCACTATTAAAAAAGACTTCTAATTGTTGCAAGGGAACAGCTGCATTCTACTAGAAAGAGATACAGTTAATAGTTCATTATTTAGGTTTCTGTTTATTGATACGCAAAATATATTTCCTCAAATAAGAAGCAAACAAAAATTGTAGTCTTGTCCCTTTAAGTCACCTCACAATATTATGAGTACCTCAGAAAAAGACTCAAGAGATGTCCTCAGTCTTTGAACTCTCCACCTTTATGACAGTGTATTTTTCATAGTAAACATTTCCACCTATAGCCTGTTTTCTTTTTATTGACATACTCTTCTTCACCTCCTCAAAGCAAATTTCAATCTGCTTTTCTGATTGTCTGCCTTTGTACTCCTTTGGCTCTTGAGCCTTTCTGACCTATTCATTCCCCGCCCCATAAACCTGTCACATTCTTATTTTTCTATATGTTTAAGGAGGAACAAATTTAACACCTCCATGAACAGGCAGAAAATCAGATCCTAGCAACTGAGGGCACAGGGAATGATTATGTCTGGACTAAAGACTGCTGTGTTGTTGACATGATAGGCATTTATATCCTTTAGTGTGCCACTGTTAAGCTTTTTCTTCTAACAAATTATCAGTAATAGTTAAGGAGGGAAACTGCAGGTGAGGGCAGTAGATAAACATATACTAGATTGTACCTTAAATCAAAACTAGAATATATACATAAAAAAAACCCACTCATATCTACCTAAAATAGACTTTAAACTCATTCTGCATTTGGCTCTTGCGGTACTCAGACTTTATTACTCAGTTCATTTAACTGTTACAAAAAGGCTTTGATAAAAGACACACTTCCTAACTCATACTGTTGCTAACTGGGAGTGGGAAGGAGGAGGAGAGTGTGGTGAATTATAAAAAAAAATACATATCTTTAAAACCAAAACTTCCTCTGCAAGCGAAAGATGCCTCAGAATGCATGTAGTAAGAGTATCTTCAGCAGATGTTATCTAAAATACTTTTTTACAAATAATAGCTAAAGATTTCCACACGAAACAAGAAAGTTTCCTTCAGTACAAGTATTAAATTTTATACAATTAGCGCAAAACCTACATTTAAGATTCACCAGTAGATCAGCATATTTCCTTGTTTAGATTTGTAAGCATGAATTAGTGAGTAAAACATCTTATTGAATAATCTCTGAATTACTATCATCATAGCAGTCTGACTGCTATTACTGTACAGAGTTCTAGTTTCAGTCCTGCCCTGGAAGCTGAAGGCAAGAAGGGACTGACATAACACAGTTCCTTACCTTTCATTAACAGGAATAGGTTAGAAATACTTCCTAGAGAAAGACGCCACTGCAAGTAAAATTTGTCCATGACAACACAATTGGAACTAAAAGTTCCACAGAACATCTGAGATAATCAGGATGAGAATTTTTTTTTGTTCATTCTTTTATAAATTATATACTATAAATTAGCTTAAATTCAATTTTTATGTACTTTAAAAGTAATGAATTTATACTTTAAGAAAAGCTTTTTAAATATGGGGAGGAGAAAAAGCATCTTTTAACGATATTAAAATTCAACACAAGTTTATTAGCTTTCCAAAGGGCTGCCTTCTAAGTTGGGGGAAGAAGAGGGGGAATGTAGAGGTGTATGTAGATTTGTTCATGTTAAAAAGAAAAAAAATCTCCTAGAAGAGTAGATACCTTGCTACAGTTTTGTTCTGCAGAAAAGTGTTCACAAAGCACATTAAAACCACACAGGTAAAATGTTAAAAGACTGACTTGAGTTGTATCACACAAAAAATATTCAGAACAACTGTACCAGAGGCCAGGCCAAGAAACTTCAGGTTAAAAAACATCCCAAATTCATTTTGGGAAGCAATGGGTTGGTTTTGTTTTGTTTTTTAAAAAAGAGAACACTCTAAAATTATTCACAATCTAGATTTATGAAACCTGGGATAATTTCGTCCCCTAAGAACTTCAGCCTAAACATTAAGCATGCAGACATTAGTGCTGGTTTCTGTCATCAGGGCAAGGATGAACAACTTCAGTTCAGTGGAAAATTAGTCTGGTAGCCAGAGGGGAAAAAAAAAAAAGAATTAAAAGAATGGTTTTCGCTTATGAAGCCTAAGGCTGTGACATGAAGTATATCACAAAACTGATTATCTGGAAAACACTGGTTTAGATTTACATTTTCATCTTACCACTGACTAGATTTGTTCTTTGGAATACTAATTATTTTGCCCACCCTGGTTTCTCTTCCCCCTCCCACCTTTGTTTTTTTCCAGAAACTGAATAGAAAAAAATATAGTTGGAAAAGTTAGTAACAATGTAAAACATTAAATAAAATTATAATGATAATTTATGACAGTGCATTAGAATAACTGCCTTATTCATAAATACAGTTCCCCATATTTTTTTTTCCCCTTGAGGGAGAGCCAGTAAGATAAAAGTGTTGCTAAACAGCACCATGGTCCAATAAAGCACAGTGAGCTTGCAGGCGGGGAAATCTCATTTCAGGTGTTCCTGTTAACACACTGTGTTCTAATTCTGGCTATAACAGAACCTGGATTGGGGCTGTTCCATGTTGTTTGTTCACAAAGCAGCTAGTTCAACAAGTTTTCATTTCTTCTGGGGCTGTCAAGAGGCAGCAGTACTACAGAGCAATGCAACCTGCTTTTTGTGTGTGTGTGTGCGTGTGTGTGTGAGTGTGTATAAATATATATAGCTACTAGCATTTCACATTTATTTCATTTGGCTAACAGTGTGAAGAGGGAAGCAAAAAATTGCATCTCTGAGGATGGAGGTACTTAGCTTAAGAGAAATACGGATGCCCGGGTAAAAGCCTAGAAAGCCATAACTCAATTACAATATATAAACCAAAAAACAATAAATTCTCTTATTTTAATAAAATCTCTGACCCATTAACAGAACGTTTAAGACAAACACGCACAATATTCATTTACGTGTTCTCATATTAGCTATGAGAACATTTGTCATTCTACATGATAACGTAGGAAATTCATTTTCCAGTGAGGAAACTGTTTCAAGCTCATTCATATTTGCCAACATGACAAAAATAAAACCAGCAGTCAGTTACTGCACATGCTTTATAGACACTACACCTGCATGCAGCCAGACTGAGGTCATGTAAATAATTTACTTTTATTTTATATTTGAGTACTAGTCAGGAAAAGTTTGTTGCAAGTGAAAACCAGTTGAAAACATTATTTACCACCTTCAGATTATGAAACAGATTCTGCATTTTAACTAATGCTCTAAATGCACAGATTTGAATAATTATCCCTTGGGTTCTTGAAGGACTAAGTAAAAACCAACCTGTCAAGTGCACTTACCCATGAAAAAAGCTTATTCCAGTAAGAACAAAAATAAAAGAGGTCACACACCAACTAATGTAGGAACCCTGTAACTGTATGACCTTCACAAACTATTTATGCATTTTCATTTTCCATTGCCTCCTCCCTTTCAAATTTTAAACAACTTTAGAAATCTTTGAATGGAAATAATAAAATTAGTTTGGCCTTCTATTTTGAGACTATTGCTAAGATTTATCTTTAATTTATTCCTGTGTCTGACAGAATCATATATGGTTATTTCAGCTACCTAAAATAAATAACCCAGAATCAGAATTGAAGGAGACCGTAAAAAAGCTCTAGTACTTTGATTAAGGATTTTGAGATTCACTTGTGAGAAAAAAAATACAACCACTGGGTGTGAACAGATATGTCCTGCATCACTGATAGAGTATTCAGCCTAATAAACAGCATTCAATTCAAGCCATCCCGTATTACCTAAATGAATGCAAAAAACAAACAAACAAAAAACAAAAACAAAAAAAAACACAACCAAAAACCCCCCAACTAAGCCTTTAAATTTTTCACATCCAAAAATACTAAACCTCAAAATGGTGTAGTTCATTCATCCTAACCAGTCTAAGGGCATTCATCTTCAAGCCCACTGACATACTGCAGCATCTCACTGACACTGACTGAATCGTCTTCAGAACTTACCACATTCAGAACTTTGTGGAGGCATGTGACACTGGAGATGCTGTTGAAATACCACTGAATTATTTAGTACTCATTGTACGTTAAGAAATATAAGTGGGAGCAGTTAGCATCCGTATGGTCTTTCACTGAAGGAATTTCACTGTCTCCTGCATACCAGAGTTTTTCCACTTTACCAAAATTAAGATTAGATCTAAACATAACAGCACAAGGCAAACTATTTCCTCTGTTATTCCATACTTGCATGGCTTTCAGCCTCAGATGTCTGTTGTTAGCTTTCTGAATATTTTACCAGGAGTGCTGGTAAAACCAGCTTTTTGCCATATGTTTCCAATCCTCAAATAGGTTTTTAACTTAATATAGGTTTTTAATCCTGTAATTGACTCAAGATAGTAAAAATAAGCTTTCTGAATCCAAAACCACAACTTGTAACACACAGCCCTGAGCAATATAATGTCAGGAATATAACTTCTAATGTTACAGAATCTTTCAGATAAAGAAATGTATTTTTATAGTAAGGTACAGATTTATAAATATTTAGGCTGCCATAATTATTACCATCTGACATCTGTCACTTCTCTATATACATTTTTCCTCAAGTGACAGCCACATCCCTCCTGAGAGCCGCAGTTCAGAATTTTGAAGAGGTGTGTCATTTCACAGAAGAAGAGATACTGCACAATAAAAAGCAGAAGCCTATTACAATTTTTGGCTCTTAATAGTGCATGAAAATTCAACTGACTTTGTCTGTGTCAGGTTATCAACAGGTTATTTCCACACCTCTTTAAAAACTGCATAAGTGAAAAGTGAAAATAAAATTAATTCAACACTGATTTTATGTTTACTATTAAGTATTGTAGCTTTAATACTAATTGTGTGGTATCAATAATATTTATTGGGCTTCAATTTTGAAACCATAGTTTATATTTAATGTGTTAATCTAATAACCTGGCCTCCATTTGCAAACAGGCAACCTCACAAGTTTGATATTAATGTCTTCTATTATTTTTTCTCTCACAGACCCCATACTTTTTTTGTATTTAGCTATAATTTAGCTGTATTTCTGTTAGGTAGGCTCTTTGACTAAAATAAGGCATTATTTATTTTGCATCTCAGCTTCATCATCAAAGTGAAACAAAGATGTATTTTGTATTAGATATATATTCCACTGATACCAGTAAATGAAGGCTGCCCACAACTCAGCATTATTCAGAATAGAGCTAACCCAGGAAGTTAAGTGAGGTTTTATGTTCTCTGAATGTCCCCATTTTCTATAGAAGTCACAGCACACAAAGTAGCTTGAACATTATTTAGGACTGCATTTCATATTTATTANNNAGATACTGAACAGAGCCTTACTCCCCAGGCTGTCAGCTTAAATCAACACAAAATCACTGAATGGTTGAGGTTGGAAGGGATCACTGCAGGTCATATGTCCAACCTCCCCGCTCATGCAGGGTCACCTAGAGTACATTGCTTAGGGATTAACACAATTACTAATACCTCGATTTTTAATTTTTTTTATTCATATTGATGGTCAATGGAATAAAGAGACCAAAAATGCCTCAAAAAAGCAAAAGCTTTTAAAAGCAGGTTAGATAAGCCACACCAGGAAGCCACATTACACTGCAGATTAGTGAAAAAGAGAAACTGAACCTGTGAATGCTACTGTTCCAGGTATTCACTCAGATAAAATGTCTAGCAGTACTTTTGCTGATGCAATTAATTCTCTACAACACTGCTACCTGCCCTTTTCATTCAAAGTAGAAGAAGCTGCTACTTTTGGAGACAAAAGGGTCTTTTCCTCCTACTGTTCATACAGTTAGACAAGAAAAATAAAGGGTTACAAAAGAAATGTGACCAGTGGAGAAGAGTCAGGAATGGAAAGGGGAAACATGATTAATTTTGCTGAACTGATTATTTAAAACACAGTTGGTTTACGACCTAAATACTAAAAACTGCCTGCAAGGCATCCTTCCCTCACTATTACTACTCTGAAGCTGCATGTCTCATTTTTGCCTCAGCAAGCAACTCTACCTTCTGTTCTTCATTTGAGACCCAGAAATCCTCTTCCTGGTATGGGAAAGATGGACTCTACTGCCTTTTTCTCCCATCTCTTTCTTGGTTTATAGGACTGCCTTTTTCTCCCATCTCTT
>JANHGB010027423.1:0-11984 GCA_026283785.1 Coracopsis vasa | reverse complement strand
GCATCTGACACATTTAATTCACTAATACAGCTTACTCGTGATGAAAAGGACCACATAAGCACTGCAAGGCTCACCTCCTCTGTATTTCATTGCTTAATAGCAAAGAAAATCAGCATTAGAGCTCTATTACAGCTGTGAAAACCTGCAGGTTGTTTATCAGTAGTGTTTGCTGAACTTTCACTCTGAGCCTTATTGGTGAAGGACAAGGTTATGTGTTGCTGGCAAAATCTTTTCCTTTCCCTGCTCTGCAGAATAACCAAAGAACATTTTCCATTGCAGACCTGTCAGTGTCTTCAGCTATTTCTAAACTACTCCTCCGCTAATCCGTCATCTGGGTACAGTCTGACCTAATTTGCCATGATCCTGCCAGCTATGTGTTTCGTAAGGAGAGGTAAGATGTGGAATTTGTATGAAAGCCTCCGTTTTATTGCACAAGGGTGGACTGGATTGTAAACAAGCCACTTGTTTACATGTATGTGCAGCTTAAAGCTCTGTCTCTTGATGCTCATTGATTTCCTGAAAACTACTTCCCTTAGGAATGGGTAAGGTTTAAAGTAATTTAAAAAGGAAAAGAAGGAAAAACCTCAACCACTTAATTTCTCCTGCTCACTCTCTGCTTCTCACCCTCTGTGTGGTGATCCTGTGCCATCCCAGCAGCTTCTCAATGGTGTCTTGGTTTCTGCAGTCCAGTTCCGGACTGCCTGCGCTGTGCTGGGTCTCCTACCACGGTCGGTTTTGACATGCTTCCCTCGCTTTCTGTTTAAGGCCCTGTCACGCCGGTGGCTGCAGCTCTGGGGCCTTCCCACAGCCAAGCGGCGCCATGGCCGCTCCCCGGTCACCTTTCTCACCTGCCGCCAGCCGCCGCCTTTCGCTTCCCTCTGAGACACCTCCCTGCGTGCCCGGAAGGCAATAGAACCCTGTAAGGAACCTGTGGGGGTTGGTTTGTTTCTTTCCTCGGCACATACTGCCTGCAGGACGCTCCGCTCACGCCTGAGAAGCTAGTTCACCCGAGGGCTCCCCGCCGCCGCCGTGGGACCTTCTCAGGCGGCGTTTTAAGGCGCGGGAGCTCAGAGGAGGCAGCGGCCATCCGGCTCTGAGGCGGGAGGGAGAACCCGCCGCCATCGCGCTGCGCCCAACACAAGGCGCCGCGCTCCTCTCTGAGGGGAAGGGGTGGCCGGCCGGCGGGCGGGCGGTAGGCCCCGGGGGAGGAGGTGCAGGACCAAAGTCCCGCAGCTCTTCTCCTCAGGCCCGCCGCCGTCCCCGGGAGACACGGGTCTCCCGTGGCGCAGAGGCACTTTGTCCCCAAGATCTGAACAGGCCCCACAGCACAGACACGGCAGGAGGGATGGCCAACAACCCCTTTCCTACCGGTAAGGTGATTAGAGCAAGCCTTGCTGCAGAGGATGAGCCATGGTCCATTCAAGTAGTGTATAAGTGTAAGCTTTGATTTTTTATTTTTATTTTTTTTTTTTAAGAGTAATTTAGAGTCTTTCAGTTACATCTGTTTGTGTACGTGAGAAGTCCTGGGAGAACAGACTTGACTTTATCATCTTTCTTCAAAGAGTGACCTGGATTGAAAGGTATGGAAAGATCACAGTATTTTGGGGGTGAATTAGAGGTACGACAAAACTGGTTATCCTAAAAAGCATGCATCTCTGTGCAGCAGTATTGCAACTCTGTAAGCAATGAGAACATTGCTTATGTGGAAGTCAAGAATTTTTGTTTGGCCCGCTTCTTATCAGGGTAGCAGCTGTCAAACCAATGCTTATGCTTCCAGTGATACTTTTAATAGAATAGAATCAGCTAGGTTGGAAAAGACCTTTAAGATCATCAGGTCCAACCATTACCCCAGGACTGCCAACTCCACCACTAAACCATGTCACTGAGGGGCTCATCTACACAGTTTTTGAACACTTCCAGGAATGGTGATTCTACCACTGCCCTGGACAGCCTGTTCCAATGCCTGAGCACCCTCTCTGTAAAGAAATTTTTCCTAACAGCCAATCTAAACCTCCCCTGGCACAGATTGATGCTGTTGCCTCATTCTGTCACTTGTTACTTGGGAAAAGAGATCAGCTACCTCTTGGCTCCATTTTTCAGGTAGTTGTAGAAGGGTTTTCTGAGCAACTGTTCTCTTTGCACTCTGAAGTACAACAGAAAATGAGGTAATTCCAATCATATATTACTTTCATACGTTTAGCAAAAAGACTGCTTTAAAGAAAGCCTTAAATCTTTACTATGGATATATTATTTCTAATTGACCATAACACTGGTGGCCATAACAATCTTAGCAAACAATCTAGACATTATTAGCCTGTTTTTCTTTTGAAAACACAACATCAGAGACTTGCTGCCTTATTGGGGCTCTTTTTTAGCCTTTACTATTTTAGAGTAAGCTCTTAGCCATCTCTGAGGTAACAAGGCATGGGCTATGTAGGAAAAAGCTGCAATATGGCTAGTAGAAAACACATGTACATGAGACTGCAGGAACATACTTGTTTCTTCCACCTTTGAAAAAAGACATGTGAACAGATTTCTGTGGAGAGCTGGGGCAGCTTTAAACAGCAGCAAACAGAACAGCATCCAGTGCAAGCAGCAGGTGTACTGTGCTGCTGTCAGGCCTAGTAATCCACAGCTTGCACAGCTGAGAGCTGGAGTAGTAAAGATAAAAAACCTCCAACCTAAAAAAATAAACAACTGAAAACAGGCAGAAAATCATTATTTCAAAGTGCTGCTGAAAATAAAAAACTACAGAGAAGGTAATGACAAAAAAGCATATGGGCAGTATGGTAATCCTGATGTTCGGTTCCTTTTGTTGCTGTATTTGATTAGTTACAAGTAAAATGTACCTGTTAGCTATCATCTACTGTACTGACAATCTGACTGCAGGATTTCAGCTGTCAGAATCCATTCAACCAAAACCACATCAGAACAGGTGGTTTCCACAAACTTCTCTCTGTACTCACCCAGCAGCAAAAGAAACATTGTTTTGTGCATACCTTGTACTTCCTCTTGGCATTCACACAATTAAAGGAGAAGTTGGAATTGCACTCCAAGCTTAGTTGCTTGGAGTGCATCATGCTTGCCTCAGGCAAGAGAGCTGGATTTGGAGGACCCCGGGGAAACAAGGAACTGCCTTGGGCACAAGCACTGCTAATGATGCACTCGCATCCCTTGTAAATGACATGGTGAAGCATGAGGCAAACATAACCTCAGGATAAGGTGGCAGAGCACCTCTGCCTACCTGAACCCATCGGTTACAGCAGCCATCTGTTTATAACCACCCTTGCCTTGATACTCTCATCATCACCATTCTAGGAGAGTCAGAATGATCATGAGGCTCTGTGATGATGGGTCAACAGAAATTCTTCCCAAATTAAGAGAAATTACACATTGACAAATCCCCGGCTGCTAAAACAAAGTAACTAATTCTGTTATCTAAGAGCAACTTAAACCATCAACGAATGAACAGAACTCTGTAGTAGCTGAGGAATGAGACCACAGCCAACAAAACACTGCTTAAGCACAGTGTCCTGAAAACATATTTTTGGAAAGAACATACATACAAATGTATAGTTCCCATTCATTTTAATTAAATAAAAAAAGTGTATTTCCCATATTCCATTTATTTATCTGAATCAGTCCTAGCAGAAAGGAAGCATAACCCTCCCACCACCCTTGAAAGTTAAACATACCAGTCTGCAGGCCCTGGAGAAGTTTCTCTCAGTATTACTCCATTGTAGAGTGAAAAGAATCTCAGAAACAGACTCCATTGCCAGTCCACCATGACTAACTTCTTGTTTAACCTTTCATAGTTTCTACTGTCTGAACAGCACCTAGAACTGCGAGTTGCTGGACACACATCCTGACAGTAGAAAATCCAAAATGTGTTCTTGCCCAACAAACACTGGCACTGCTTGTAAAGTCTGAACAGAGCGCCCTTATCTAACGAGGTGCGCTAAGCAGTCCTGCTTTAGCTGCCAGAGCTTCATTCTGCTGGATGTGGTACTCCTGGAATCTCATGGAGATCCTTTGTGTCATTTTTAAGTACTTCTGTAGGCAGTGGTCTGAGCAAGTCATCTAGAGGAAGAAGGAAACAGAAGGCTTCAAACAGTAATTAAAACACTTCCCCTAATAGGACCCAAAATATAATCATATACAGGGATAAGCAATGTGATGACTACATCTCATATTCCGTGTTAAGCCTCAAGGTGAGGGCCTAATTGTGCACAGTGGTAAATGAGAAGTTTAGTTTTTGAAGGATGTCTGGAATATCTTTTAATATAAATTCTCATATAGTACTCTTCATAGAAAGTATCTCAGATCTAGGAGATACTACCGTTTCTTCCTTGGACTGCTCTTCAGAAATTAAAGTATGTAAAGCATTTTATTTTGCAATAAATAATAAATCTATTAGTGTCTCTTTAAAGTTCTGTTTACAAGCACACATTTTTGACAGCCAGATGTTGTCTTCTATATGCTAGTTCAGTTTAACCTTTTCTAGTTCCTATTAGCTCTATCAGTCTTCTTGCACCTTCTTGGTTAACCTGCACAAAAGCAACCAAAGTACCCTCAAGTTCTCAGTCAGCTGGACAGTGAAATAAACACCTGGGCCTATTCCACCCATGGTAGTGTTTTTTAAATTTAGAGGTTTGCAGTGGGGGGTTTAAGTGTAAAGAAAGAGTTACGAGATGGTTTCTGAGCAACAGATTTACCAACTGGGTATTGTGCATTGTGGTTCTAAGCCTTTGCTATCACTGTAAAAGTTAGCAAATTTAGATAGAAAGGAAAGACAGCAGATTTGCCTGATCACTAGAAAACCTGAAATTGCTTTGATTCTGCTTAGCATGGAGGGGTGTGAAAAGCAGAGGGGCTAAAAATGAACAAGAAAAACCACATGCAGCTATGTATACCACCCGTCCTTCTCTCTCCTTGACCTGGCATCAGCTATGGCAAAACCTGCTGAGCAGTAGTTAAGTTCCAGTAGGAAACAAATTCTGGAACTACCCCAAGTCACTGCTCCCAGAGGGTGTGGTATTTGTGATAGGGTGCCTGGAGAAGTCTAGACTTGCAGTGCAGACTTGCTGTAGGAGAAAAGGTCAGAAGCTGTTGTTTCAAATGGAGACTCTCAAAGGAGATTCATGGAGGTATTAATTATTTAATAAGAAACTACAACTTTGAAGAGAAACATAGGAATTTCCACACAAGATCAGACCAGTGGTGCATCTAGACCACTGTGTTTCCAGCAGGGGCCAGAGCCAGATGCTCTGCAAGAAACCCCATAATGGATAATCACAGGCAAAACTTACTTCCCATCAGAAAGACTCCTCCTAGCCTTCAGTGGCTCCTGTGCTACTGACATGGCCCCTTTGCAGACCACAGACAGTAAGACAGAAAAAAAAAAGAATCTAAAAGTATTTTGGGGGTCTAAATCTTTAATTCCCCTCCAATGAGTGTTCATTGGTTTTAGATTTCAGGTCTTCAATGAAAGACTATATGAACTGCTACTTTTAAAGAAATTCTAGTAACACTTTGGGTAGCAGAAGAAAGTGCAATCCTCTAATGGAAATCAAATACCATCCAGAAAAGTAAAGAGTTCTGCTGCCAACACCTCTGCCAGTTCTGTTAACTGACACTCCTTGTATTGTTCAAGCGATTCAAAATGACTTGGTAAAAGATAGTACAAGACCCTATCTAGAATAATTCTGACCTCCTATAGACAGTAAAAATTCTGTTAAAGCAGATGCAGAGAAGATCAGGGAAACAAGGAATCCATCTTGGGATGTTAAGAGAGCTTTGTTTAGCGCAGCAGAACAAAAGCTAAAAGGAGACATTATTTTTACCTGCACTGAGGAGTTAAAGTCCAAGGAGGCAGAAAATGCTCGAAAACAACGGTTAGTTTAAAACTTCGGGTTGTTTTTTTCTGCCAGCAGAGTCATGCAAAGTTTATTAGACTTCTAACCAACAAAATTATGAGCTTCTGAAACAGCCTCACAACAGCAGAGGAGAGGTGAGGCAAACCCCATGCAACTAATGTAATTTAGAGCTTAATCTTTTTTGCATATGTCTATGATGTGATGGAGCTTCCTGCAATGCAGAAGTGGATTTAACAGCCAGAGCTCTGGAGACCTGCGTTTCTGTGGCTCACTACAAAGCAGGGAACATAGGCAGATAAACAAGTATTTCAGTAGGATTCTACCTTCAAAGAATGAGATGCAGGCTGTAGGTAGGCAACTTCCATGTCCATAAAGATACCATCCATCAGAAGTTGAGGCACAAGAACCTCCACTGACAGCTCAGAGAATGAAATATACAGAATTGCAATAAGCAGCCAATATTCAAGTGAGATCAGGAAGACTCCCTTTGTGTACATACTGAAAAGACAACAATGACAAAACCTAAAGAGGTCCTAGCCCATAGTTTGTCTGTAGCTGATGATCATAATACATGAAAAGAACTTGACTTTGGTTGCTTGGTTGATTTCTGTTTACAAACAGACTGTTAGGGTGCAAAGAAGTATCTGGCATCACCTTGGACATATTTGGAGAAGCAAAACTACAGACAAGCCATTTCTTCCACTAAGTCACTTCCTTTCTAACTTGGAAGCTACATTCCAGACACCTGTACTCCACTAAAGACTGCTACCTACCTTTTTAACTAGATCAAAGCTTCCTAAATTGCTTCTGAAACTCAAATGCTATACAGCAATTCTACCAAAGGGTCGTTAAAAGCATTTACCTACCTCTTCCGGTTTAACTTCTCTGCTAGTGAAATCTTTTATGCAATCCAGGAAGCAGTTTTCTGTAATTTTATTGTATGTTCCAAGAAACTCCTTGAACTGCAAATAAAAATTGGACAATGAGTATTAAGAAAAATTTCTACATTAACTTTTCTTATGCACAGCTGCATGGGCGATTTCGTGACAGTAACATTTCAAGAATAAGTCATTAGAAAATTTTACTATTAGTCAGAATATGTCAGCACCAAATGCTGCTAGTATTCAAACCAGATACTATACTGTGTTTGTCAATGGCCCAAATGTTTAAATTTTGGTTGCTACAGAACTAGTCTTAACTCAGGTAAGAAATTTTTGTCCTTCTCTATGCCCTACACCTTTTACTATATGTGACAAAGTAACAGAAGATCTTCAAAGCCACCACTCATGAATCTTACAGCATCTTACCTGCTTGATCTGATCAGCTTCTGAGATTTGTCCAGCCATATTCTACTGCTTGTGATTCAGTCACCTGTTCTGAAGATAAAAGTCAAGTTTCACACAAAAATCATATATATGAACTGCAGCATTTTACAACAGAATCAATTTTATATGTCCTTGAAACGTGTTTAAACGCAACTGTGCTAGCGAACTTTCAAGCCATCCACTTGAAGGAAAATTATCTATTTTAAATGCACTCAGTTAAAAATGTCCAGGCATGAAACCTTCACAGATACACCTGTTAACTACTGTCCTTTAAACACTTTTTAAGCCTTTCAAACAGTTATAGAAGATTTTTTTAAATCACTTTAAATGCTATAAATGCTTTTAAACTCACACAGTAGAACTAGGGTGGGAGTGGAAGGGAGAAGCAAGCAATAATATTTTCTAGCCTTATAGTTTCAGTGACTTTCGATGCCATCTGTAAAGACAGTAAGGAAGAAAGGCAAGTATTAGAATTGTAGCCACTCTGAATAAATGCAGCGCAAGACAGCTTGCAGAGGTGCAGATGCCTGGTTTCTATGTAGCTACATTCTCGCCAAACACTTAAACTGGAGCAAATGTTCTGGTCATTGAACATAGTGAATTAAATGTAAAAAAACACAGAAGAATGAGACTGGCCTTAAAGGAAGTGAAATACACAAAGAAAAAGGGAAGAATGAACAAGCATGGATCCAAGAATTTAAGCTATTACCCTCATGGAAGACTCACATTCCTAATCCAACACAGTAAATGAGACTTGAAAGCATCCCTGCTGGTTTCCTAGTAGAATACTGAAAGGTAGTCTTCCTTTTCCCTTAATTTACACATTATCTAAGACCTATCCCAGATGATAATGCAAAGTAATATTACATGTTAACAAGATCCTTCAGTTTAATTCATGTCAACTTGTGGAAGAAAAATTAGCACTGAAGTGCAATCTCTTTGTGAAAGAAGTTCATTCAGCCCTTTAGTGAGGGCTGCTTACAGTTAATCCTGTATTATGTTTTGCCAGATTTTGAGCAAGACATTAATGTTTTAGAAATCTTAAACTATTCCAGTTTCTTGGCAGGGGTAAGGGATAGGGTAAGCAAGCCTTCCAAACAAGAACAAAGAGACAATAATAATTTGTACAACAGAAAGAAAACTAAGCAACTAAAAATAGCACTGTGGAGCTGTCATAAGTGTGCACTCTCCCAACACTCCCTTCCAGGGGCAAAGGGATTATAACATCTGCCTTTTAGCATTATGCTTTGCCACTGCACAGTAAGCCAGTCTGGGGACTGGAGGCAAAGAGCACATGATACTGAATTTAAGATGCATACCCCTACAACCAAGAATTCATCATGGGCAGATAAATTGCACAGGTTATTCTTAAGGAGAGCCTATGGTTGCTCAGAAGGGGCTACTCAGGTTAATGCAATATTCTAATTTGTTTTAGGAGAATTGGACATGACTTTGATTTGAGACAACCTGTGAAAATGGATGGTGACCCCACTTGACATTTCTCAGCCTATTAGAAGGAAAATCAGTGACAATTCCATAAAGTCAGATTAAGTAGATTATTAAACAGAGTTAGAAAATACAGAGAATAGGAAAGACTTTTGTCCTCTCCCAAGCACAGACAGTTAAAGGCTTCAACTGTCAGTGCTGTTTCCTCACACTCAGTATTGCTTCGTTATGCTTGTTTGCAACCAACCTCATCTTTTATTCTTCTCCAACTAGTTTGCCAATCTTAAAATTAGATTTTCTGAACCGCAGTTCCACAAAGCTTTTACACCTGCACTTGGGAGATGGCTCTGATTTAAATCAGCACAATGACACTGTCTGATTTTAAGTGTCTGAAACTCTTGTGCCTCTACAGGTATTTTACACTTTCCACACAGCTGGCAGTGAAATTGTATGGCTCTACTGCACCTCTTCAGTAGCCATAAATTATAGGTAGTTGCCTTAAACATCTAAAACTGCACTACCTAAACATTCCCAGAATATCTGGTTTATTCTTAAAGTCTATTAAATATATCATTTCAAATTTTCCTGTTGTTTGTCCCCTTTTCCTCCAGCATGTGGAACAAGAAAAAATAGGTGACAGAAGAATCCATTACAGGGCTCTGCACCTCAGCTAACACACCACAGAGCTTGCAGAGCTGCTTAAACAACTCCAGCATACTTCAGGTTTAAGCCTACAGAGCCTGGATTACTTTCCTCTGGGCTAAAC
The DNA here is from genome assembly GCA_026283785.1 of Coracopsis vasa. NCBI lineage: Eukaryota > Metazoa > Chordata > Aves > Psittaciformes > Psittacidae > Coracopsis > Coracopsis vasa. Next base: position 2,571 of record JANHGB010027423.1, on the reverse strand, counting down.
ACGGTTTGAGAATTTAGCACTGCACTTTTAAACATGATACACTGAAGAAGGCAGTTATCTCTAAATAAACTTCTGTAACAAGGGCCACATGGTCTGGATGTGCTGGTTCACCAGGAAAGTACCAACAGGCAGGAAGTCTCCCTTCTTGAAGGCCCAGGAGCTATTCCATGAAACTATGAGGAAAAAAAAAACCAACCCTATGAAACAAGCAGGCTGCAAAACTAATCACATAAAATTCAGGGCCAAAAGGTTCCTTCCTCATTTCACATGTTACTTTCAGCGTTTGGAGACACATGGTGATGATTCTATGAGAAAGGGACTGGTTAGAAGATAACTGGATAATAGGCTGTACCTGGTGCACAGATTATTACAATTCACAATCTCACGGCTGTGGGCTAGACCCTGCTCTAAAACCAAGAGAGATCAATAGCAGAAGACTTCTCAAGGCCGAAGTTACCATAGTTGGTCTGAAATCAGACACCTGAGAGCCTCTCTGAACAGGCTGAACGCACACAAGGGTGACTGGCCTAGGGGAAAACCCGTGTTTTTCCGTAAGTGACTTCCTATTTATGTTAGATTAGGCCTGACTGATACTTCTGACACAGTAACATCAACCCCTGACCTGAAGTGGCTGGACAGAAAACAATTTCACCGTGATTTTGTATACTTGTCTCCGGTTTTTTAACTACATCCTTCAGCATTTACTTTCAAGGGCACCTTGAGCTTCTCTGCCCAGGGAGACCCTAACTACGCCAAGCCCCGACCAACAGCGCCGGTGCGAGCAGCACTGGGACAGCTCCAAAAGCGGAACGCGGTTTCTTTCACCCACAGGAGCTCTTTCATGCTTCATCCCCGTCGAGCCCAGCCCAGCCTGCCCCGGAAGCGGCCGGCCCCAGCCTGCCATACCTCATTACTATACCTCACCGCCTGAGGGCCCTGCCAGGGCCCTCCCGCCCGCAGCGGACCGTCAGGAGCGGCGGCTCCCGCACTCACCCACAGCGCATGGAACCCGCAACGCGCAGGAAGGAGAATCAGAGAGCACAGACTCACCGACAGGCTTATGCTCCTGCCGGAAGCGCAATGCTCTTATCTGTCCCCCGCGCTGCGCTGCTGGAAGCGGGCAGGGCTCGGGAGCGGGTTTCCTTCCGGACACTATTGGGGAGCGGACTCCGCGCACGTGTGAGGGGCTGCGGCGGGGCGCCGTTACCATGGCAGTAGGCGCTTCCGGCACAGGCGGCGGGCGGAACTCTGGGTCCGCTAGAGCGCTGGGAAACGCTTCGCGGAGCCTTGAGGCCGCTTTCGTTGCGCGGGAGCAGGCGGTGGGGCGGCTGCCGCCTTAGCACTCGGCCCGCAGGCATGGCCACTTTGTCAGGACGCTGCTTTGGACTCCCATCAAGAGCTGCGTGAGGACATCCTCATGGACACGGAAAGCAGCTCCAGCCTCAGCCCGGACTCCGTGACCAGCCTCACGGCGGGCGACGTGCTCATTCGCTCCACAGGTGTCCAGAGGGAGAAGCCCGCTGAGGCTGCGACAGCAGCTGGTGGCCGCGTGAGGAAAGTGACTGTCGCTGTCAGGAAGCTGTGTGAAGTGGTTGCTCCGTGCCAGGCCACCGGCGCGGCTTTGCCTGACCGCGGACCGCCCTGCGCTCCCGCCTCAGTGTCAGCGAGCAGAGCCCCGCGCGGGGTAGTAACCCCAGGCCCCGCCGCAGGTGCGTGACTTACCGCGAGCCCGCAGCTTCGGGCCCAGCTAAAATCGCAGTGTAGCGTTTTCAGACAGGCAGCAGCTTCGTAACTAAGGAACGCTTTTCTTCTGAAAATACCAGCAGGCTTTCAAAAGTCGTGTTTGTTTGTTTCCCCAAGCTGTGTTTTGCACGTGAAAAGCGAGTTGTGCAGGGTGAGGTGGTCAGTCATAGCTCTGCTAGCAGAACTCCAGTCCTGACTCCAGATTCCTAGTCCTTAATTATTAGGTAACTCTCACCTTTATCACAGAATCATCATAGAGTGGTTTGTGCTGGATGGGATGTTAGAGATCATTTAGTTCCATCATCTAGTGCCATGGGCAGGGAAACCTTCCACTAGACCAGGTTGCTCAAAGCACTATCCAACCTGGCCTTGAACATTGCCAGCACTGGGCAGCCATGGCTTCTCTGGGCAACCTATTCCAATGTGCTACCACCCAAACAGTGAAGAGCTTCTTCCGTATGTCTGTTAATTTCACAAATATACTGGGCAGGAAGGTTTTAGGCAGCATCAGAGGATGAAACAGTGTATGTGTTCAGAGATCAAAGTTAAGTTAAAGAAAGTTAAGAAGATTGATGCCTTTCTTGTATGTCACAGTTTTTAATGCATTTTGTAGCTCACTGTTTTAGAACCATTTGTATCTCTTTAATTTTATGCCCAAAGTATAGTCAGCAAGCAAATTTGTGCCAAACAGAATATTGCTCCTGCCAACAAACAGCTTAGAATAGTCCCAATATTTAGGCATTCTTAATGTTTTTATGGAATTGTGTGAATTATTTTGTGGTTTAATACTGGAAGAAATCAAGTGTCTTAGACGCTTTTCCTCTTTCT